>JBBMJZ010011930.1:0-11306 GCA_037833815.1 Zingiber zerumbet | reverse complement strand
TTTTCGGGGATCCCCATCCCCATTTCGGGTTTTCCCCGCGGGGCCCCAAACCCGCGGGGAAAATTGCCATCCCTAGTGGGCTTGTCTAGCCCAAGCCAAAATATTTGGTTTCAGTTTGGTTTTGGGTTGTACACAATCTCAACGAATCCGGTTCAGTATGAGTTAACATTCATATAAAACCTGATAAAACCAAATTGATAAATAACTATATAAAAGTACAATATGGAGTATTCCAACAGAAACTGAACAAACCTAGGTGCCTAACCGCACCCTTGACTCACCATACCCCTAATAATCCTAATATCCTAACAATAACCCAAAAATCCTTAAATTCCTAATATCTTGGAGTCTACTATTTGTTTTTATTTTATTTTTTATAATTTTCAGACTAAACCAAATTAAGCTGTAACTGAACCAAAATTTTCAGTGGGTAAACCGTTCCAGGTTTTAGTTCAGTTTCAGGTTGAACTTTTCAATCTGAAAACAATGGTTTGAGCTTGCTTTTCCATATCAAACTGGTAACTTGACCTGTGCCCACTCCTAGTCACCAGAAGGAAATCATAACCATCATTTCAGGTAACCAGATTGACTTATATACAACAAAATTAACCAGTCAATACTAATTTTGAGACTCCTATGTTTTCAACCATGTTGGCAAGATTGATTTTGTGAAACTAATAAATGTTTAATATACAACAGATTTCTTGAACATATTCAAAAGAACATGCACATTGCTCTTCAGTATTATCTCAGTAAATTATAAGTGTGTTTTATTTTTGAGAGAAGTAAAATCTTGGAGAATAATAAACAAGCAAATTAAACTAACGCATTATAGGAAACCCTGAGGAAGAATTAAACAACAGTACAGCCTCATAGCCAACACTGGGTAATCAAACTAGGAGAGTATTCAGCAGCAAATTGTTGTATGAGCACTAGAAACAACACCCCATATCCATTCACGCTCATATGCCATAAGGATGCCTTATAAACTTCAGTTTGACCATTTTCTCCAGAGAAGTCAGAAATAATCCTCTGAAACAACTAAAAAGTAAATCAAGTAATTCAGTCTTCTCTCCAGTTGAACCTACCTCAAAAACCTAAAGATCAGCTACAACAAATGAGACACAAGAACCATGTTTTTTCACAACCAAATTATACTAACAAAAACAACAAACAGTAATTGATCCAATTATTTACTAATTAATAAAAAGTTCCTACCTCCTTTAAATGTGGAAGGTGTAGATGGACCAGTAATTCAATGATAGACAAACGAGGATTAGTGCAATCATTCATCCACACAAATTGTTGAAGAAGCAAAAATTGACAAGAAATCTTAATGCGGCCCAAATTCCCAAGAATGATAACGTTTTATAGTAAGTGATTCAACTTTCATACTTAGAAAAAAAAATAGAACGTTTTCCGACACGTTCTCTTTATTATTCGAGCAATAATTTTCCCTAAGGCAGTAAGCACAACAAAATCCAGCAACTGGGAGACGAAATCAGAAAACCTGCGCAACGGCCTCCATGTCGTCCCGGCTGGAAGCTAGCACGGCGTTCTTGGCCCTAACGATTTCGTCAAAGGAGGCACCTTCCGCCACGCCGAGAATCTTGAGCGCACTCTCCACCGTAATTTCCTGCGGCGCGGAGGAGTCATCGCCCCTGGACCCCGCCAGTGGCTGCGCTCTGCGGCTGGGGGACTTCCGGCAAAGCAGCGCCCCCGGCGCCCACATCGGGATTCTCCACCAGCACAAACCATCCCGGCGGGCGGAGACCGCCCTCGCCGGCGACGAATTGCCACGGACGATGGAGCCATTGAGGGAGACAGCAGCAGCCGCCATTTTTTGCCCCTCTCTCTCTCTCGCCCACACACTCACGCAGAATTATTGTTTCCCTTTTCTTCGAGGAGCAAGGGTTGTTAATCAATTTTCAAGTGTCGCTGTATATGTAATTAGAGTTCGGGGCAATTTCAAGCGTTTAATCAAATATTTTTTTTACCTAATCGAATGACAATTAACAAAAAAAAACTTATCAACGTAACATTAAATCTTCGATGATCAATTTATTTATTTATTTTTATTCATCGTCCTAATAAATTAGAAAGCACGGCCTATAAATTTAATATCCTTTATATTTTTTATTTAAAAAAAATCACTATAAATATATTATAATCGAGAATTAAATTATAGGTACCTAAGTGACAGCTAGACGTTCTTCTATTACACCATAGTTCTGGAGGTGGAATGATAATTTTTAAAAGACAAAAATTGCCCAAGATTTTTTAAAATCATCGAATTGATATTTTTTCTCTACAATTTTTCTAGGGTGTAAAAAATGAATATGTCCTGATGATCCAGTATAAAATTTGAGTTGACCTAAAAAAATCAAATTCGGATTATAAATTTTTAGGTTTGAGTCGGATTTGGGTTTGAGAGTTTCGGGTTGAAAATTTTTTAGTTTGTTTCAGGTCAAATTCTAATAATGATAAAGTATTAAAATAAAAATAAATTTATAAAGAAAATAGTAAAATAAGGTAGTTTTGAATAAAATTTTTTAGATTATTCAAATCGAATTTAGGAATTTCAAGTTAAAATCAGATTCGGGTTATATTTAGGTTGAGATTTAAAAAAAAAAAATTGATCCGACTCAAATATGATCCGATCCATCTAACTTGACATCTCTAAATTTTTCCCACCATCAACCTATGTAAAATAAAAAGATTAATTGTGTTCAATATTATTATACGCTGTCACGTATAGTAAATAAGACACATTAACATGTTTAATCACATTTATATTGGTTCGCTACAGTCTAATAAGTACTCTAACCACAACACATTTTATTCCCATCTTTCCCATTGCAATAATTATAAAATTATAATTGTTATATATTATAATAATTATAATTTTATAATTACTCTGACATAAAATTTATCTTATTCAATAATTTAAAATTATAATAGTTACGAATCATACTGTACAATATAAATTTATCTTATCCAATAATATTTATATTATAATAGTCATGAGCTAATTGTAAAACTATAGCTACTGTAGGTCTCTTATTCATATGATTGACTGAATTAATAATATAATAATATGAGAATAATATATTAATGAAGGATAAGGACATAAATTGTGTGATCTCTTTTACTACGGATTTGACCTAATCCATAGTAGGATTTTTAATTTATTATCAGTTATATGAATTTTCTTTTATTTCAACAAATTTAAAACAAAGAATGGATGTGGTAACGGACTCAACAAGAGGAGCGTCAGCATATTATTCAATTATCAATAAAAGTATTATTAAAATTAGTTATTTTAATAATATTACATAAGTAACTCTCTAAAATTTTGAAAATAATTTTAGATAAAATTACTAAAATAATATTAGAGTGAAAAGCTAAAGGACTTTGTTTGCTCATATAATAATTATCCAACTATTTTATAGTATTATTTAATATTATTTTTATATTTACATTGATCGAATATTTATAACAGTTATCATTTTATAGTTACTATAATACATATTTAATATTATTAAAAATTATTCCTACTATAATATTATGAAATCATAATTATGACTGTATGAATTTATTTAATATTACATTATAAAATAATTAGATAATTATAGGATATTTAATAGTGGAGTGAGATAACTTTTGATAAATAATCAAAGTGTGGCAAAGTTTTGAATTTTTGATGATTTGGATTTTGGAGGAAAAAAAAATGTCCTTTCATTTTTAACCCTTCGTACGTACTTGCATCAAGATTCACATTTTGAAGATCTGAAAATCTATAAAGATCGCATCCGGCCGAGTCCGGACCTTTCCATTGTTGCGATCTTTCTTTTAGGGTTTTATTTTACTTCCCCGAAAGGTGGCAGTAGGGTTTGGAGGTCCGTCGCTATTCCCAATTCGAGGCGGTCGCCATGGAGTTCGACGAGTACGAGTACCTCGAGAAGACGGTGGAGAATCCTGAGCTCTCCGGAGAGAAGCCGTCAGCCAACGGCGCCGGGGAGAAGGACCGGAAGAAGAGCTCAAAGCACCGCTCGTCTGACGACGCCGACCGCGATTCCGAGCGCCGTTCTAAGCGGTCGAGGTCGGAGGAGAAAAGCAGCCGTGAGCACCGCGATCGGCACCGTGAGGGCGGCTCGTCCCGCCACCGCGACAGGGGTTCACCGGATCGCCGGGACAAGGAGCGGCACAGAGACCGCGACCGGGAACGGGATCGTGAGGGGAGGGAGGCGGAGAGGATCCAAGAGAAGGAGAGGATCAGGGAACGGGAGAAGGAGAAGGAAAAGGAGATGGAAAGGGAAAGGGAAAGGGAGAGAGAAAAAGAAAGAGAAAGGCCGCGGAGGAGCAGTAGCCGTTCAGAGAGGCACAGAGACGAAGATCGGGAGAGATTCATAGATAAGAGTAAGGAGAGAGACTACAGAGAAAGAGATCGCGAGTCCAGGTACTGTTTTCTCAGCTTCCTTTCTGTGAAATTTGCAAAGTGTTTTTTTTTTCATGATTTTAAACACACTTGTTTCTATGGATTCTAGCTACCTCGAGTGAGTTAACATCGTACCATTATTCTTTTGATAATTACACCTAACTCAAGTGTCCAGCTCTCAGTGTATTTTTAATCTTAATATGGTCGAATACATTCCTTGACACTGTTGAATGCTGATTTATATTGAAGTGTTTTTTCTATCAATTACACTGTCAATACATATTGCCATTTTGGTCACAGTAGCAAAGCAATTTGAGGACATGCGGGATGCTCCAGTGTTGACTTTTTAATGCTGTGTAGTTTTGCGTGGAAACTCCTACTATAGTATTTAATGTAGCATTGATTGTTTGTGGAAAAAACAGAATGTCACAAGTTATATAAGAACAGTAACATGGTTAAAAATAGTAAATACAAATTAGGATTTTTCAAATGATATACTAGGTGGTAGTATCATAGAATGCTTAGACCTACATCTATCTCAGGAAGGCCATTTTCTAGTGCATTAGTTTCCTTAACATATTGTTATTCATTCAACTACTGGATGATCAAAAGTCAGTAGTGGATGGCTATTTTTTCTCTGGAATATGCCACATGGCTATATGCATTAATTTTTATGGACCAGATCAAGGTTGTCAAGAGAGATTTGACCTAGGAACTTTGAAAGACTCAGGTTCAGGCTCCAGTTAGAAGTTAAAAGAATCTCATGTAATTGGAAATTTTACAAAATTAAAATAGCAAGCTTTAAAATGTCAAAAGTGAATGTAAGTACAATCCATCCAGTTAAGGCTCAAGGTTGTTGGTTTGTTAAGATCACAAAATGATTTGGATCCTGCTTGGTATATGGATCATTTAAATCAGTTTGGGTTGTAAAAGACTTGGTTGTTGTTGTTGTTATTAGGTTGTAAAATCTTAAAGTTCCAATCACAATCCTGATTACAATGGACCAAGTATATCACTAAACCCATGTGTGATCCTTATAGCTGACTACAAGTCGTTTTGTCTGTCTATACTTATTTGATCAGTTAATTCACTTCTTAGGTCGAGATGTCACCTGTAATTATGATCACTTGTGATCTAGAAGAGGATGTTGATTTTTCCATGAGCTATTGGTGCTATTTTTATGCCAGCGATATAGTAAAATTCATCATTGTAAGATGCCACTGATTGTGTGTTGGTCCAATTTTATCTCTCTCTCTCTCTCTCTCTCTCTCTCTCTCTCTCTATATATATATATATATATATATATGTATATATTGTTGATATGGATTAAGTTGTATTTTTGTCTATTAAATTCAAGATTAACCTTTTAGATTAGATCCGGACAATGAGTGTGTACTTATATTATATTCAAGAAATTTCATTCAGTAATATGTATCCTTTGCTTGATATGGAAACATACTTCATCTTGTTATTGTTCAGTGACAGTCGATGTTTGTTACCTATTCTGTTCGCCTGTGTTGTCAATTGTTGCTACATAAATTTCTGGAATACTATAGCTACTGAGCTATTGATCCATATCCTATTCATAAATTTATTCCTTTATACTTAGTGATTTTGTTCTCAACTGTAAGCCTGCGCGTTGTTACTTACAAGTGGTGTGATAGTCACAATTGAGCTTGAGTTTCTTATCCTGAGTGGTGCCCTAGAAATGATATGAACTTCACCCCTATATTGTCCTGTTTGGCAGTTCAAAGGAAAGATGATTGCATTATTATTTGTTAGGATCTCAAGATAAAACATGAAGAGAAAAGGCATAATCATATTTTTAGTTAACATACAAGCCAGAGTATATGCAGTTCTAAGCAAAAGCTAAAGGCATTTTTGATGGTTAAGATATTAGGAAGGATGTAAGGAGAAACTTGTAAACTTGATTTGTGAAATTCAATTTAGATGGAGGGCCTGAGGTTTGAGGAGGGAGAATTTAGTAGGACTGTACTTTTTGGTCATATTTAGATCTCTAGATTATAAATCATCAAAAGTTTTTTTTTTAAAATGGCTGCATAGGCAGTGTATCCACATTGCATGCAGCGTGGAACCACATTTCCTCTTTCATATGTGGTCAGCTGGTCACCAATTTGTGGTTTGGTGCACTAAATGGTCGTGATAAACTAAATCAAAACCACATATCATGCTACATAAAGACTATGCTTGGTAAATTGATCCCAATGAATTATTTAAGTTTGTATGATTTTTTTATATTGAATTAGCAGTTGCTTAAAGTAATTAATTTATTAGTGTCAAACTCAATTTTATATGGATGTATTATGCGGTAAGCATACAGATTTTTTGCTATATGTATTGACACTAAATGCATTGTTGTTAATATAATTAAATATAAAATTCCAAAATGGGTTTTTTATCCATCACACATCACTTGTAAGTGACACGAGAGGCCTTATCCATTGGGTGCCTCAATATAAAAGGGTGGCAGGAGATACCTCATCCCTTCAGTACTCATGTGATGGAAATTTATTACCAGTGTCGAGTGTGTAGGGTTATCCTTTTGGGTTTCAGTTGTGTCATGAGTTGAGAAACTTTTTGCTTGCTGAATGATTCACTTGCATAAATTTACATGATCTGGATTGCTTTGATCCCACTAGTTGATTTCTGACTTTCTTTTTAGTTTTTGTGGGATACTGTTTGCATTCTTTAGTTGTAGGTGTTTCCTCCTTGGAGTCTTGAATCACTTCCCAATGGGAAGGACCATAATTAGCTTGAACTATAATAAAATCTGTGTTAGTTGCCTTGAACGTTCTAATGCACTTATTGGAGCTTAGCTTTGATTGAAAATACTACATTTTGGTGTTACTAATTTACATATATTGATCTGTGTCAAATCTTCTCTGTAATGAAAGATTATCTATTGAATGGCCTAGAATAGTGAAAATGAATCCACCCAGTAGCTTTGTATTTTATGAGATCTATGCAAATCAATCTTAGTGGCACGATATTAGATTTCCCTTTCATAATTTACCTGGCACCATCCTTCGTGTTGCTTACAGCTTCCTCTTTCAGACATTCATGTTCCTTTTCTTCCTTCTACCTTATTATAGGAGTTGATATCTCTACCAAAGGTTCTGAAAGTTTGTATGAACTAAAAAGATTGGTAAGTTTATCTGCCAATTTGGTTTGTGTGCCTCCTTCATTAGTATCCACATTGAATAAATGACATGATCCTTGTGATGTTCTACTCAAGATTCATAGCTTATGATTCAATATTCTAAATATCAAACACTCATGCGAACTCGCAGATATTCTAGAGCAAACTCAGATGGTCACTGCAAAATGAGCATTATTGAGGAATTCAGGTCAATGGGATTTAAAGACACATTTTTTTATAAGTTTTTTAAATTAAATTGTCATGAAAACTGGTTGAATGGGGGTGAGATTTGAAGACCATCAGTGATGTCATATTATGAATTTAGATTTTCTGCATCTCAGAACAAGATAGCTGAAATATATTTGTTCTGTTGCAGAAATGCTGGTGGAGTCTTGGGCTTTTCACAGAAGCATTTCTTCTGATGATTATGCAGGATTTATGTTCTATTGGCTGCACAAATAGCCTTTTTTTCTCTTTAATTTTCTTTGCAGGGTTTATCATTAAGATATTCTTTGGTTGATGGTTCCAACATACATCAAATTAAGCCTCTAGACATAGCATGCCCCAGTTTCTGTTTTTTTAAGGTTATTTTCACGGCCTGCAGCTTCCAAACGTGTCAAAAGTGTTTATCCCGTCACTTATTAAAAAAAAAAAAATTACTAACTTGTGGTTCTTAAATTCTGCTATGCTGTGGACAATGTACTTCTATCACTGAATAATTGAAGGTTTGCAAACAACAATGCCAAACTTAAATCTTGAATATGATTATGCCATTATGCTATTATTTATCTTGCATCAATGACAATGACCCATTTTCACTCGTAGATTCATGCTATAATGGATTATAAATTATCAAGTTGATTGATCATTTTCACTCATAGTTTGTGCATGCTATAATGGGTCTATTTATTCTGGCTCGCTACCTTTTTTGGGGGTTCCTCATGGATTCTTCAATAAAATTTTAAATTGCCTTCAAATCAATTTAACATGCTCCTCAGCCAAAGTTATTTGATTGTCACAGTTGTTATTTGTTCTGAAAAGGAAGGTATGAACATAATGCATGAAGTAATATTATGTATGCATGAAGTAAATTTGTTTGTCTCCTGCTGATATTCACTGATGTTATACAAGATTATTACAATATGATTTTCTTTCTTTTGTTTTTGTTCAGGACATTTGCTGAACTTTGCAACTTTGCTTGGACAGTAATGTGACATATGACCATGAGAACATGCTTCAGTTACTTTCTTATTGCATTCTTTTCAGCTGCAGACCTACTATTTACTTCTATGATTTACCTTGTGCCAAATATTGTCCTGGGATACTACAACTCTTTTATTTTAAAATTTTTATCAGTTGAATTTCATTGAGCCATTATATTGGCTTTTATTTTATACCATCTCAGACTAAATGAATAGGTTGATTATGATCAGCAAGTTGGCAATCACATATTGTTCTTCTTGGCTATTCTGGATACTTGATTTTTCTGCCGTTTCCTTTTACACTGGGCAAGTTATTTTTCTTTTTTCATACAGACATCACCGAGAAAAGAAAGACGATGGAGCAGCTGAGCCAGAAGCTGATCCTGAACGAGATCAAAGAACTGTATTTGCTTATCAGGTATTTCCTGTCACACGTCTCCTTTCTGTCAAATAAGTATATCTTTGCTCACAACTATTATGCTGATTGCTTTTACGTGCTTACAGCTTTCTTTGAAGGCAGACGAAAGAGATGTTTATGAATTTTTCTCAAAAGCAGGAAAGGTCAGTATGGAGTTTGTTTAATGAGACAAATGATAGTCTATAGATAATCTATTTTATTTTCCTATCCTGCTACTTACGCATCACAATTTTTTTTTCTGTGCAAAGGGCAGTTTATTGTACTATATGGGCTGGCAGGTGATTAACAAAGTAAAAATTAATTTTTCCATAGGTTTTTAGAAGGTTCTCAGGTGGGAATAGAGGAAGATTAAAATGGATGAAATGATCCTACTAAATTACAAAAGTATGTTAGTTTGTAGAATATTGTACTTTCTGGATGGGATAGTCAGAATTGGCATACTAAGAAATCACTATTGTCAAATTAGGAAGCCACTATTTTATTTCACATTTCATGTGTCTCTTATGCTGTTCCTTCTCAGAACAGTATGGAAATTCCTAAGAAAAAACATGGTTGAATTTTATCAATGGATCTCATGATAGATGTGCATGATATTAAACTGTGTTGATTTGGCTAGTTCAACGCTGAATAAATATTTCAAAATCCTAAAGTGAAAAATGAAACGTCGATCAGTTTTGTGTTATCTGTTTTGCATTTTTTTTTTTTACTTCTCTATTGCCTAGTTAATTCTATTTGAGTTATTTCTTACATTTTTGTTCATATTGGCCTTTTAAATTTTAGTTTAATGAAATCCTTTTATATAGAACCAAACATTTAGATTTGGTAAGATTCTTTTCTTACTTTATTTTATTGTTTAAAGAAAACTTCTTTTACAACAGTTACGTAGGCTTAACAGTTGTGCTAAATCAAGAATCTACATTAGAAATTTGGATATCTCACTATGTTTCTCATAATGGATTTTTGTTTATCTAGGTGCGTGATGTTCGCCTCATAATGGATCGGAATTCTAGACGTTCTAAAGGAGTTGGGTAAGCTTCCTGCTTTTGATATCTTTCTCTCACAAACATTTTTTCAAAAACTTGAGAAG
Source organism: Zingiber zerumbet (assembly GCA_037833815.1). Taxonomy (NCBI): domain Eukaryota; kingdom Viridiplantae; phylum Streptophyta; class Magnoliopsida; order Zingiberales; family Zingiberaceae; genus Zingiber; species Zingiber zerumbet. The sequence goes on along the minus strand of JBBMJZ010011930.1, from coordinate 1,001 downwards.
TGGAAGCATGCGCTGAATTGTATTACCCACCTAGGTTTTGACTAAATGCTATAGTTTACCTACACCATACAGACATTGTTTTTATATCTTTTTAACTGTTCAATTTCATTGTTGATTTAGTTGTTTGAATATTGTGCTCATTATATATTTTGCTTTTAAGGTTTATTTTCCATGATAAAAAGATCCTATTATAAATTCCAGGTACATTGAGTTTTATGATGTAATGTCAGTCCCAATGGCGATAGCTCTTTCAGGCCAACTTCTCCTTGGTCAGCCAGTTATGGTGAAACCCTCAGAGGCTGAGAAAAACTTGGTTCAGTCAAACACAACTGCAGGGGGAACAGGGCTAACTGGACCAAATTCAGGTGCTGCTAGACGGTTATATGTTGGTAATCTTCATTTGAACATAACCGAGCCTCAACTTCGCCAGGTTCTACTTCTAATTATTTGGCATCCAACTTTATTTAGGCTTATTTATTTCTTGGCTGGAATGCTTAGATTCAGATTTCCAATTTGCTTGCCTATTGGACCAAATATATTCCATGTTTCACTTTTGGTTATGAGTGCTGTTTGGCCTTTGCCATATTGCTTGCATTGCAGATCTTCCAAAATTCAGAAAATAATTTTTTTGCTCTTGTATCGTCTGTCAAAATAGTCTACATTTTCAAACAGAACATAGAACCTCATAAAACATATGAAAACATATTGTGTTTAATTGCAATTCTGTTTGGCAAAGATATGAATAGAAATCTTGCCACTGGGTTACAGTTTTAGCTATGGAGACTCACTAGTATGGTTTAAAATCTCGACCCGTATTGGAGTTTCAGTTTCTTATCATGTTGTGCCAATATAGTTTCAGTATTTTTAAAATATAAAATATATTAATTTAAAATAAAATTTTTAATCTAAATATTAAAAAAATTAAAAAATTAAAAAATAAGGGATCTCGGTGCCTCCATGTGATAAACAAATAAAAAAATATTATATATTTTTGGAATTGA
>JBBMJZ010011923.1:0-11306 GCA_037833815.1 Zingiber zerumbet | reverse complement strand
GGATCTCCTCTTCGGCGTGCGTCGGGGCCGAAGAGGGCTTCGAGGGACGAACCCTAGCGTTGGATGCGACGAACGAACGGATGAGACAAGAGAACGAAGGGAAAAGTGTTAACCGGTTGGTTTTAGGGGAGGGGAAACAACTTATTACGGGAAATAAACTAAACCCTTAATCGGCTCAACTTATCAAGTGTTGTCAAATATTTTATCCGATTTAAATTTATTACTTTAGTAATCAGACATATTAATTTTATGCTATGACTTATTACTTCACCAAATTATTTTATGAAATAAAATGTAAAATAAAATTAGACTTAAGACATGTGATTTTTAAACTATAAAATCTAAAGTGCTATTTACTTTATTAAATTTATTATCAAAATTAATTATCATATATAAATTTATAATTAATAATTATCAAAATAAACAGTAGTAGTGAAGTTTATTAATAAAATTCACATAATGATCTACTGAGTAATATGGGTATCATCCGATCAATATATATTTTCCATCAAGTAATATGTTCTCCCGAATATTACACTCTCACAGTACTCCAAGTAAGGGGACTACATTCCCGATCAATACACTCTTGTGCGACACAGTACATCTGCAGTACACATAATGCTCGATCTATTAGCCGATCAATGTATCCTCGCCTACAATATGATGCCACAATAATGCAAGCTACATTGTTACCGAAAATTAATCAATCTTTATCTCGAGTAATACCACTACAGTAATGCTAACGACTACTACTTCAGTATCTCGAGAATCACACTTAATCCACCGAGCAATATGCCTGACTTAATCCACTGAGTAATATGCCTTATGCTCTGTTTGTTTCTGTTTACTTGGGATTACGAATTTAAAAATCAAGGACAAATTTATACAGAAAAAATTGTTCACTGTTTATTTCATGAGGAATGACAGATTTATCATCATTTTTATTGTTTACTTCTTAACAAATAATTGACTGATGAATTCTTAAATCCATCACGAATCATTTTTTTTTTTTGATGTTTTTTATCCTCCTAAAATCAGATGGAAAGTCCACGTTCGTCCTCTGCTCACAATTGGCGCCATATATCTCCGCCACCACCCTCCTTGCTGTCTTCTCCTCTTTTGAGCCTTTTCTCTCCCCTCCTTTTGTTCTCGTCCGCCTCTAACCAATCCAACTTACAACTCCTTCCTCTGCTCCTCTCGCGTCGCCATCACCAACACCTCCACGCCTTGTGCTCACAGGTGACTTGCCTGTGAGCAGGCAGGTGACCTCGCACTCGCCACGAGCAAGCGAGCAGGCTGGTATCCTCACGCTCGTAGGCGACTCGGCCATGAACAGGGGGGCGCCCTTGCGCTGGCTTGCAAACAAGCGAGCAGTCTGCTTGATCGCGAGCCAGCAAGCGGCCCCACGCTCGCTCACGAGCAGGCGATGGCCCGGGGAGCTCGCCCGTGAGTAAGCGGCCTAAGGTGCTCGCCCGTGAGTAGGCCACTTGGGGGACCTCACCTACGATGAGGTGGTCGGGGGTGCTCGCCTATTTTTTTTGTTTCTCTTTTCTATCTTCCTTAATTCGTTATCCATCAGTTGCCTTTCTCTTCCTTTTTTTACCCATTTGTTGTCTTTCTCTTCCTTTGTTTTGAAGGAATTTTTTCTTTTAGGATTCTTTTCCTGTCTCAATCCATGCCTCGGAGTAAACAGAGCATTAGCGATACATGGACCTCATGCTACAGTTTTATGAGAAATCAAATTAATCTCGCTATTGTGTAATACTACAATACTCTAGAAACTCAAATTAATCCCGGACAACATTGCTACAGTGCATGCTACAATCACTACAAAAAAAATAATGTTTTAGGGCCGGTCTTCCAAGAGCATTTGATTAACCGCTCTAAATACATGTAGCAGCAAGAGTGGTTAAATAAAACAGTTTGTAAAAAGTAAGAGTAATAGGAGCGGTTAGAAAATCGATCTAGTTGATTAATTATAACATTAGTTATTTAAAACCGTTCTGAACGTCTTAAAATTTAAGAGCAGTTTTGTAAACTGATTCAATTTTATGTTTGGCAGCAGTTTATTAGACTTTTTAAAGCGGTTAACAAACCGTTTCTACAAATTCACATATATTTTTTTAACCTAGGACCTTTTGTCTATTGTTAATATCCACATTATTTTGCTATTTTTTTTCGAGATTCCAGCTTTTAATTTCTAGAACCCTAAACTTACCTATTTAATGTATTGATATATATCGCTTCATTTACTCATCTCCTTTTACCGATACTTCTCAGGGAGAACATTGCAACTAATTTTGGTTTTTGGAGGATATATAAATCTGGTTCACTATGTGAAAATAGACAAAAGACTTCGCCACTGTTTACTTCGGCAATTAGTAATTATGAAGTAAAAAATGATAATCAACTTCGGTAATAAAGTTGATGTAGTAAATACGATTTTAAACTTCATAGGTTTAAAAATGTAAGTCTCACTTCTAATTTTGTTTGACATTCTACTTTATAATATATATTTGATGAAGTAATAAGTTATAATATAATATATATATATATATATATAAGTACTGAAGTAATATATATTTTACTTGAACCGGTTAATTATTCATATAAAATCTTTACGGTAACTTGTTCTCTATTAAAACCTTTGCGGCAACCCTCTCTCTTGTTTTTCACTTATCCACATACCCTCGATCTCTAAATCTCATCACCCTTTACCCCCTCTCTCTCCTCGCTTCTCAACAATCCACTTCCCTCCTCCCTCCGCCCTCTCCCTCTGCTTCGCCAACCTCGGCTCATGTTCTCTGTGAGATCCTCGCCTCTTCCAGCCCTTCCTGCGTCAACCACTCCCTCGACGATCCTAGCGTCTGCGTCTCCTCATAGGATGTGGAGGTTGTGCTCAAGATCTCTTACTCCTAACCGGGTGCCACCTTCGCCCTATTTCAACAATCCAAAATTCGGCGTTTGAGAGAGGAGGAAGGGGAAAGAGATTCATCCCTGCGACATGAGGATGTCGTACCTTCTGCCGCATCTGCACTCCGATTGGGGAGTGGATCGGGCTATCATGGCGAAGGAGGAGTGCCTTGTCGTCATCCTCTTCGGACATGACTAGGATGAGACTTGTATGCATGTATCTCTCCCTCTTTTTGATTATGCGGATGTGTATTTTTTCAACTACTCCTAGAATTTGTGTAGTGATTTTCGTTTATTTCCTCGCTTCTTTCTTGAATTTTGAAGTTTTTGACTTGTTCCCAATTCATGTGAGGAACCCTAGATAGGCATATCGATGTTCAATGTATTGTAACTACTGGCTCAACAGTAGTTTTTTACCTTCTTGCTTCAGGTCACGTATTTTCTCCATTGGAGAAAACTAGGGTTCTAAGCTATTATTGTTCCTTTATTTATATGGTATTTTTTTCTCAATTTCACATTGATTTGCTTATGAGGTGTTTAAGCTATCAATCCTCGAGTCCCTTCCAAAGGAACTAGGAGTAGTCGGTGTTACTTCATAATGTGGTCCATGAAGGGCTCAATTCAATGATGCTGCTAAGTAACAATGATACTGCTAAGTCAAAGGCTTTGAAAAATAAATAAGCTTTAAGTAACTATAATCTCCAAGTATACTATCAATCATCAATACATTATTTATCCAAATTACAACATCACAATCTGGTGTAGGTTCATAATGTCTTTGGTTGAATGACAATCCTTCGTGCTTGATAATTAGTAACTTGTTCAATAGCTTTGTAAGACTTCTCTCACATTCAGTTGAGGTAAGCAACCAAATATTAGTATTTGTGAGTTGAAATGTAGCATGACATTTGGATGAGGTCCTCATTAGGAAAATAATTAGCACTTTAACATTATTATTTTTCCATGATCATAAAAGTATACACAAAATATTGTGTCAGATAATACTTCATCTATTTTAAAAATTATTTAGAATTTACAATTACCACTGATTTCTAATTTTATTTTAGGAAGAACATTTAGATTGTTCTAAAATTCTACTAAATTTATGAGGATGTAAGAACCACTTTTTTTCCCTAGAGAATAGTGCTTATAGTCACTGTCTTTTTCTTTTCCCTTTCATGCCTTTTTGACAATTTGATGGAGACTTCTAGGAAAAATAGATTAAGATGTTAATTCAACCTACCAATTGTGAGAAGTTTTAAAAGATTTTAAACGTGTTCTTCAATCTAACAATTCTGAGATGCTTTAAGGGATTTTCAGAAAGCAACATCATCACTTCTTTGTATAAATCTCATTAGTGTTCAATGATTCTGTAAGATGAACTTATTTTAGTACCCAATATTTATTGAGCTCATATCAATCTTCGCCTTATGTTTTTTGTGATACCCTCTTGTTTTTTTTCTTTTTTTTTTCATTTATGTTGTCAGTTTGAATATATGGTATGAAAGTCTTGTTTGCTTCTACAATTGAAAGATAAATATTGAACTATTAATGAGTGCTCGTGCAATTCTGTAGGAAAAGAAGAGAGTTATAACTAAGTAAAAATACTATGCTGCTAGTGTATTACTGCTTTTGTGTCATGTGCTTTTTGTCTAGGTAATTACAATCTACTAGATACTTATTAAGTATTCAAATAGCTTATATTGCCACATATATAGCAGTATAATATTTCATAAATTTAATTTTAGGATAAGACATCACATCCCCTTGTTAGTGTGGTGCCTTGTTGCAATATAATTCGTATTAGTTTAGAAGATGCATGGTTCCATTCTATTGTAATATGAGGTTGTGGTAAGGTGTCATGCAAAATATGAATGAGTTTTCTTTCAGTTGTTAAAATTATTTAATGTTTCTATTATGTTGTACAATATATCCATATTGAATCATCTGGCTACCTTGTAAGAGCTCAGCATTCTAAACTCAACTTAGACACTGATTATTCAGTACATTTCATATCATTTCTCACATTTTTTTAATATCCTTGGATGCTTTAACTGATTACCTCAAATGCGCTTAACAGTAGTTGAATGACATTGCTCAATCAAGGTTCTTTATTTTGATGATGAGCTATAAAGTATTTAGCTTTTGTTAATAATGTAAATTGCTTTTTGGTTGATGTTATGTTATGAAGCAATAAAGATTGTATACCTCTTTCATTCAAGACTATTATTCTCAAGCTGGAATAAGTTAATTTTGTTAATCTATGTGATGCTTTGAATCCGACCCTGCAGATGATTGACATGAGAACATCTATCTTTTTTTAATTGTGTGTACAAGTAATTGATTCTTTTTAAATTGTTAATCTATCTTTTTTCACGTTGTTTCACGGCCAAGTTACACAATTAACTATCGTATGTCGTATGCCTCCTTCTGTTAGTATTATGTGTTAAATACAATATTTGTTCGTATGGTTTGCTTTGTTCATAATATTAGTTTACATGCTTTTGCTTTGGTTTACATGGGGTATATTTATGTTTTTCATTACTTTGTCATTACCATGCAATTACGTTGTAGTTACCTTTACAAATACTTGAAGAAAGAAAAAAGAGCTGAGTATGTGTCATTTGTGGATCTTGGTCACATACCTAGATGTGGTGTGGGTGAAGAATGCAGTAAATTGTCACAACATTGCTGCTCAGTCAAGAGCATCGAACAGAGATAACATCTGCTTCATCCCATATAACACTGAGTAAGATTTTAATTATTTATCAATTCCTACTACATGCTAGTCAATGTTATATTTTCATTTGTACAGGTACAATTAGATCTTGACTATAATTAATGAATATAAGAATATGATATATTTATTGAACTCTTTGAGTAACAGGAATCGAGACTATGCTTAGCAAACTATTGTGACCAAGTAAATAGTAGATTATACTAATTTTGAATGCATTCAATTCATCATAGGTTGTAAAAATATTTTCTATTGTTTACAATGTAGTGGGGTCAAGGTATACAATGCATCAAGGGGTATTTCAAAAGGACCAGGTTTTAAACAATTGACAATATGTATTGTGACTATATATATTTAGACAATAATTAATAATTTTTATTATTTGGATTGTGACTTCTTGCATGACATTTTCAATTTCATTAGGATAATCTTAAACAAAATGGTAGTGTTGAATGTGGATATTGTATGATGCGGTACATGAAAGAGATAATCTTGAATGAAGATCCACAATTAGAGAGAAAGGTGAATTTCTTCTTTATGAAATATTTTCTTTATAAAATATTGAGTCATTTTTTATTGATCCTCAAACTTCTGTTAATGTTTCAGTTTGCAGCATCAAAAAATAAACAGTATTACAATCAATCTCAGTATGATGAAGTCAGAAGTGAATGGAGCGAATTCGTCTATTTTTATGTGGGTGCCTAAGTGTAGGCTATGATATAAATTTTAGATTGTATTTAGAGATTTATGCATACAAACATTTTTGGGTTATGGTTAAACATGTCTTTTATGAATACACTTTTGGATTGTATATGATACATGTTTGTGATATATTGGTTCAATTTTGGGGTGAAAAATATTATATTAGAGTTAAATATTATAGTATATATTTTTGTCAATTAAAATTGTATTATAGTAAAATATGGTCAATTATTTCGACATTATAAATAACTGATGAAGTAATACAACACAAACGACTTCGATAAATTTAAATAATGACATAGTTAAAGAAACTATTTACTTCACTACTGATCAAATTTATGGAAGTATTTCGTATAAATTACTTTACTACATTAATTTTTTTGTTGCAGTAAAATATGCTCTATTAATTCTATACTACAATGAAGTAATACAATAATAAATACTTCGACCAAGCCAAATTATTCAGAAGTAAAATTAAACAATTACTGCACTAAAATTCAAAATTTGTGAAGTTGTATACATATTTTACTTCGTCAAACATCGTAACCTATGAAGTAATAATCATCAACTACTTCGGTATTATTACTGGTCTCGATGAAGTAATATAGCTTTTTTACTTCGAAAACGGTCTGATTTTGAACCGGTGATAGACTTCAGTAATTGTGTGGTGAAGTAAAAAATTTACCATTTTACTTCACGTGCGTCTACTTCGGTAATTATCTACCTATTACTTCGGATAATATCCGAAGTGTATTGCCGATTTTCACATAGTGTAAGCGATATTTATGCATGATGTCAACCAAATTTCACTCGTTACCCTCTTCCACGTGCTCTTATTACTTCTTCAAATTTTGTTTAACCTTCTAGTTTTACACAAGTAGTTAAAGATATAAATTGGCGTGCTGCGATGGCTATAGAATTTGATGCTCTTGTTCGTAATGTAACTTGGAGCTTAGTTCCTCGTACCCCATTTATGAATATTGTGGGCTCTAAATGGGTTTACCGAATTAAGTATTATGCAGATGATTCTATTGAACGTTACAAAGCTCGCCTTGTTGCTAAAGGCTTTAATCAACAGTTAGGTATTGACTTTAATGATACTTTTAGTCTTGTTGTCAAAATTACAACTATTAGATTACTACTATCTATAGCTATTAGCTCTAATAGGTCAATACGCCAATTAGATGTTTCTAATGCTTTCATTCATGGACACCTTGAAAAAATTGTTTATATGGAGCAACCTCCTGGATTCATCCACCCGCAACTTCCAACACATGTGTGTCACCTTCAGAAGTCTATATATGGTCCTCGACAAACACCTCGTACATGATTTCATCATCTATCTACCTGACTTCATACTCAGGGATTTTATAGCTTAAAAACAGACTCTTCCCTATTCTATAAATGTCATAAGAAATTTTCAATATTTATTCTGATTTATGTGGATAATATATTAATAACTGTAGTGATCAAAACGATATTACTACTTTACTACATCTTCTCCGTCAAGAGTTTCCTATTCGAGATTTTGGTAATGCTCGTTTTTTCCTTAGCATAGAGTTTCTCTCATATTCTGAAGGTTGTTTTCTTTCTCAGAATAAATATATTAATAGATTCCTACAACGAGCTAAAATGGATGGTGCACGTCCTATCTCCAAACCAATCAATGAGGGTGGTTTCACTGCACCTTCATCCTCCTCTTCAATGTCTGATCCTCAGATCTACCGTAGTACTGTTAGTGCCCTATAATATATTATAATTACACGACCCGATATTGCTTTCCCTGTGAATCATGTCTGTCAATTTATGCATGCTCCTATGAGCATCATTGGGAAGGTATTAAAAGAATTCTTCGATGTCCTAAATGCATTATCTATATGGTCTTCTTTTATATCATCAGTCTTCACGAGAGTTGATTGCTTACAATGATGCAAATTGGGTCGGATCTCCCGAAGATAGACGTTCTTCTAGTGGGTATGATATATTTCTTGAGCGAAATCTTGTTTCCTGCCTTTCAAAGAAGCAACCTACGGTCTCTCTCGCTCAAGTACTAAAGCTGAATATAAAGTTATCGCTAACGCAATGTCAGAAATTATTTGGCTCCAATCTCTTCTTTTGGAATTACACTTTTTCCCAACTGCTACGCCTAAAATCTTGTGTGATAATATTGGAGCAACTTATCTTGTGGCAAATCATGTTTTTCATTCTCGTACCAAGTATGTAGAGATTGATTTTCATTTTGTTCGTGAGTGTGTGAGGACTTGACAACTTTCGATTTCTTACATCTCTACGAAAGATCAAATTGTTGATATATTTACCAAGCCATTATCTAGACAACGGTTCACCAAGTTAGCACTCAAACTCATCATTTAGACACTCCCATTGAGTTTGTCAGGGGGTAATGACAATAATGGAAATAATCTCTAATTGATTTCAATCAATTGAAATTTATTATATTTGACATCACAATCCAGATCGACATAAATTAAATAGGAAAAATAATATTTCCAATTATATTATATTTCTATGTTTATAATTATTATGATTGCATGCCTTATTTAATCTTTCTATTATTATTTTAGACAGCTTGTATAAATAAGTCTATTGGCTTTAGTAATAAGATCATCAAAAAACTTTATATTATTTATTTCCTCTATACCTATTATTTTCAACACCGACAATTCTCTTGACTCCACTTACCGATCATCTTAGCTCCACCAAATGATGGTCCTCTTAGCTCCATCGATTGACGATCTTCTCGACTCCATCGACTAGCGATACTCTTAGCTCCATCGACCGACAATCGTCTCGGCTTCACCGACTGGATACTCCAGTTAATTTAGTGCCCCTCTCAGCCCTGCAGATTTAATTCTCCTTTACTTAACAGGTCATGTCCTCTGACCCATTTATTTTAAAGTGAGCCTAGCACATGGATTGACGTAGCATGTGAGATAACACATGGATTCACATAACACATGGGATATGGCATACACATGGGATAGGGCATGGATTGTCATAGTACGTGGAGTAACATGGCCAATATGGCTTGACCTCACAAAATATTTTGTAGTATAGAACGTGGGTAATATGATACACGGATATGATGACATAACACTTTCTTTATAAAATATGATATCTAATTAATAAGGAAAAGTATTTTTCGTTCTTCAATACTGTTATCAAAAGGTTAAAGGTACACTTTTACGCATACACACACTTATGAACTCTCACAATTTTTCCTTATCTAGAGAGCCCAGATATTTCGATTTCTATTCTAACTCTCCTTTTTACTCTTTCCCTCTCTTAAACCTCGTGATGATCTAACTCTGTTTTTCTTTACTTGAAGATTCGGCGACGCCATCACCATGCAAAGAGAGCTCACCGATGATTACAATTTCAAACAAAAACAGTAGTGTATGGTGTTATTCTCCAAATACACCAGAATTATTTATTTAAGACAAATCAGTCTGCCCACTTAGATAAGCCGTAAAGTAATTAAATAACTTATTATTCATCAGCTATCTAAGCTCATTCAATTTTAATTTAATTCTAAAGAAGTTGTTGGTTTATGATAATCTCTATTGCCATGATTGTCAACTGATTCATGAACCCACGACGGTATTCAGTTTGTCGGGTCAAACATTCCAACACAAACGACATCACATGAAATCCATAAAAGTTATCATTCGTGACGGTCTAGTGGCTAGCACATAAGATATTGTCATCATAAGATCTAGAATTTGAATCTCGATAAAGCCGAAATAAATGTCTTTCTTATGTATTAGTTATTATTCCAAACACTAATAGTCATCCGTGATTTATCTCGTCCGTGTTGACTTTAGACGGATTGACCGGTGATAATGAGGAGCATATTCAACTTGGGAGTTTACATGAATACATGCCGTTGCACCGGAGGTATTTTAAAGCCATGATTATTCCATAATAATATAATAAAATTATAGATAAAATCTCATTTGTGTATTTTTTAAAAAAAATCTAAATTGTTAAACGAGTTATTATTTTTAATTAATCGTCATCAAAATAACATTGCTTATCGTTTTTACTCGAATTATGTATCTTTACTGGACCGATCTAAATATATAAAAATTGAACCATCTGAATATATATGTTGTAGCATGAATCATAACTATTAGAATATATTATTGACTAACACATGTGCTATTAGAATATAATTATTATAATATGCTATTAATTAGTTTTGATTTAAATCGAATAGAATATGATTTGTAATTATTATTATTATTATCATATATAATAATCATGATTCATAATTGGTATAATAGGATATTGATTGAATTAAGATCTTATATGTGAACTGCTAGTTTTTATAACATTCGAATTAACTAGGGCGTAAGTTGAATAATAAAAATGGATTGAAATGATATAAAAAAGACAAAAATCAAAAAGACATTTTTTATTATTAGAATTGTCAAAAGATGTCCTTGTTTTTTTATTTGACATCCACATTTGATATTAATGTCAGTTATAACACCCAAATCATATTACAACTAACGTGAATGAACATATTTTATTTAAGAAAATCTAAAAAAATAAAAATTATCTTTTTGATATAAATAATAAAGATGAACAGATGGATAATAAAATTTATAAATAATAAATATTAATATTAAAATATATATGAGTGTGTTAATAAAAGATAAATGTTAATATAATAAGTATGTATTATGCTTTTTAAGATGTGACATATATTATTAACATTCAAATTAATGTGGATACCCTAACTACTATAACATAAACACTTTAACCTTGATCACACTAATAACTATGTTGATCCGGCGGTAAGAATGGGGGACCCACTTTCTGAAGGGTCCCAGCCCAAGGACGGATGGAGGGCTGGCCAATCGGATAATGGCCATGCTAGGCAGTTAAGCATGTCCGAGCGGAACCAGAGACAACCCAGCCAGGGGCTTGG
>JBBMJZ010011815.1:0-11315 GCA_037833815.1 Zingiber zerumbet | reverse complement strand
GAAGTGCTTCATCTTTTGATCTTTAAAAGTGTTGGTAACATTTCTTTTATTGTACTTAACTATTATAAAAGGCAAGTGTAGTGTGTTGCACTTGGCTTTATTTCTATTGTACTTGATTTTCTCTTCCGGGGGTACTGGAAGAGGTTTTTAGTGGATTGCCATCGATAGGTCCGCGGGACCTGAGTCTTGGAATATGAGTCACCGAAGGCTTCGAACCAAGTAAAAGTCGCTCGTGTTGCTTTCATATTTACGTTCCGATGTGTGTACTCGAGTTTTAAAAATTGATAAAAATAAATGTTTTAAAAACCACATGATTCATCCTCCCCTTCCCCTCCCTCTCATATGCGTCACGATCCAACATTAATCTCTTTTCTATTTTAACAAATTTTTTACCTTTTAACCAACTAAGTATCCTGTGAAAAATTAAGTGTCAGCCATACAATCGGTCTTTGTCATGATGGAAGACATGTTTAAGATGTGACCACTTATAAATTTATATATGTATGTGAAGGGGCATATTTAAGATGATATAGATAAATATATTTAATAAATATTTTAGATACGTGATATAAAATTATAATAAAATAATAATGATTAAATAAGAAAAAAACACTTAAAAACACTTAATTAATAATAATAAAATAAAATAATTATAATTATAATTAATAATAATTAAAATAGATTTGAGTTAGGAAGCATTTGTAAATTTGAATAGAATGTATTATAGTATACAAATATGTGTTTAATTAAAATGGTTTAATTAGAAAAAATCAAAAATAAGTTTCAAAGGTTATCTATTAAGAGATTGAACCCTTTAGTCTCTACTTAAGTAGACTAGAGGATGGTTCATAATATAATTATGTTCAGATCATGATCGTAATTTGATCGTAATTGATTGTGATATTTTCCTTGGTTCATCTTCCTATTTAGGTTATAGTTTGGATCGGATGGATGGTTGGAGGTTATTTGGAGGCCGTCAATGGTGGACGGGTGACTAGATTGTCGGTCGTTGAGTGGAGGGCAATCAACTCTAACCTAAACTATAACCTGGATGGAAAGGTAAATCTGGAAAAGATCATAATTAATTACGACTGAATCGTGACTACAATCCAACCACAATTATATTATGGATCATCTCTTATTTTAAAAAAAAAAACCAAAAAGCCCTTACTCATCCATTAATCCTGAGGGATCATTGCATGATAATTATCCATTAATCAATTTAAAAGTAGTTTAAATCTTGAAATGGTGCATTAATGATGAAATCTTTAATGGAGAAAGTGTCTCCATAAAATGACATGGGCAACAATTTTAACAAAACTTATTACTGTTGTTTATTGATTCTATCGTTGTAATCAATTATTTCTATTGTTTGCAATTATTTTTTTATCATTGTAATTAATTAAGATTTCTTATTATAATGCAATCCAAAAAATTGCAATTCAATATAAAATTTATTGTTTTCTCTTAAACTTTGTTTCGACGTTACGACTGATAACTGAACGGATGATTATTCTAATAGATTTTAAAATTAATTTTCAATGGGTATAAATTATTGGATGTTCTTCTGTACAAAAAAACCGGTCGAAATGTCTATATGTTTATGTCCAGATCTATGAGACTAGTCGGATCATTATTAAATCATGTGGTAAAAAATGATTCGCACATTTTAATATCCTGTTAATTTATTTTTAGATCAATACGAAGGAGATAAATCATGAATAATTACTGGACAAATGGTCACGACATAGGGACCGCCATTGAATCAAGTTGATATAGGATAAACACTCACTGACTCACACCTCACCAGAATAATTAATAAAAGATAAACACCAGAAAAAAAATCAAGCTCTTAAATCCATCGATCAAAATTCAAAGCATAGAAGTGGAGGAGATGGCTATGCTGTGGAAACCTCCTTATTCAATTACCGTCTTCAGATCTCCGGGCCACCGGCGACGCTCGTGCTCCGGGCCGTCGACGACCCTCAAAGCTTCGGCGGAAGGAAGGGGTGATGCACTCTGTAGAACCACGTCGGCTTGGGATACCCGGTTCTCGCTTGTGCTTGCTTTAGCTTCGCAGGTCTCGTCCGTCTCCCGACGCGGTAGGCATCCAGAGATTTAGGATCAAAGTCGCAGTTTTGGAGAAATCGTTGTGTGTGACTGGTCCTTTGTTGTTCGCGGTGACAGTTTTAGGGGAGCTGGCGACGGAAACCACGAAGTATGCTTTACCCCGGAGGAACTTTGAAGCGAGGAATCTGGAGGAGGCTCTGATGTCAGGTGTCAGTTCTCTTATGATGTCTTCTTCCTGTCGTGGCTACTGCGTTTATTCTTGATTTTTACGGGTTTTTTCCCTTCTTTTTTGGTCAGTTCCGGATCTCGAAACCGTCAAATTTAGGGTTCTCAAACGGACGGAGGAATACGAGATTAGAGAAGTCGAGGTAAAGGCCTCTGTTTGGTTCTGAATATATCGTTGCACTATGAACTTTTTGTTTCTTTCACCAAGAGTTCTATCACATGTAGATTGAGTCAGCAATAGACATCTTACGACAATCTTATGAAGAAAAAGATATCAAAGTTCAGAAATATAACTATTTGTACGAGTTGAGAGTAATTATTTATTTAACTTGAAGGAAGATATCAATGGGTCCAAATGAATTGACATTAACACAAAAATTTGATGAACTCAAAATTTTGGAGAGATTGATAATTTTAATTGATTGAACATTTTACCACATGAAAGTGTGCAATACAAATAGGTTTCCATTGTTCTATTTCTAAAAGAAATAGGAATTGTGTAATCAAAGAACTTGGAAGATTACAACTAGGATTAGAGTTTTTTTATTGGCATTTGTTGCTGGAAGTTCTATATTCATCATCTAAGTAGATTTCTACTACGATTTACAAATTTCCTTTTCCATCTATGGCTGGAAAATTCTTCATGGATCTTCTACATAACTCTCTACTAGGATGGCATGTTTGATTGCTGGTGAATTCTCTTGTTCTCCAGGTTTTCTTGCACCAACAGTTGACAGTAGGATTTCTTGATTCTTTAAAACTTGGTAATTTTCTCATGTGTATCAATGTAACCAATCTGTGTATCCAATAAACAGCCTTATTTCATCGCCGAAACAACAATGCCAGGAAAGACTGGATTTGATTTCAATGGTTCATCGCAATCATTCAATGTCCTAGCATCATACTTATTTGGTAAGGTACAAGCATCATTTACTTTAAAGAAGGGGAAAAAAGGTTTTTCATTTCTTTGCTGTTAGAGTTGATTCTAATCTAGAGTTCTATTTGGGCAGAATATTGCCAAGGAACAAATGGAGATGACTACTCCTGTTTATACTCGTAAATCTCAGTCTGATGGAGAGACAATGGATATGACAACCCCTGTAATCACCAAAAAGGCAAGTTGCCTTGAGATATTAGGTTTTTTTTTTTTTCCTTTGTCAGTTTCATTTTCTACTCTGGTTTGCTGGTAATCTGTATGCAAAATGCAATTGAATTAAGTTATTTTTCCTTGTCCAGTCTCCCAATGGAGATAAATGGGCGATGTCATTTGTCATGCCATCCAAATACGGTTCTAACTTGCCAATACCAAAAGATCAGTCAGTCAACATCAAAGAAGTGCCAAGGAAAATAATAGCTGTTACTGCTTTCTCAGGTACGTCTTTTGTTTTTCCTCAAAAAAAAAGTGTAATTCTATAAAGAATGGATTGATAATCTCATTCTCATGCATCTTTTTTTTTAGCCCCTCACCATTTATAGATTGCTTTGTTCTTATAATCCGAGCAAGGACATTAGTAATTTGGCGTTGAAATTATGTAGCTTGCTTCTTTTTAAAAATCATTGTAGAGATTATGAAAATATTTTTGGTTGGCAATTTCTTAGATTGTTGTCATGTTGGAAGAAGTTTTGCTGTTTGAGAATTAGAGTTAGATTGTATTAATAGATTCCTCAAGTTTGCTTGTACAAATTGTATAGCTTCTTATTTAATGATGAACATGATATATTGCAGCGCGAACAAACAATATGCCATTACTCAATATTCATATTATCATATCTTTCCTTAATTATGTGACCGGGAGTATCATTGTTTGATTATCACTCCTACAATTATAAGGTTTCGTCACCGGTGAAGATGTTAGAAGAAGAGAATCTAAACTGCGTGAGGATTTAAAGAGAGAAACTGAGTTCCAGCTAAAAGATGGTGCATCCGTGGAGGTTGCACAGGTACAACTTCTTTAACCAATTTTGCTTTTATGGAAGATTAAGATTTTGGCAAATATCTCTTTCATCTGAATAATTGTTCCTTGTGCTTTTGCAGTTCAATCCGCCATTTACACTTCCTTTTACCCGCCGAAATGAAATAGCAATTGAAGTCGAAAGGAAAATCTAGTGAATTTTTTTTATCTTTTTGAAAAAGCAGACATTTGTAAAACACTAATGCACAGCATATCGTCACAAATGTAACAAAACCTAACCTCCTTGTAAGTAAGAATTTACAGTTGTAGTACCTTCACTTGGATGATAAAAAAATATGCATCTTCACTTCAAGAGACGATCCTGGAATTGACACTTCAATTGCTAGTTATATTCCTCTATTGTGCATATCGATCGAATCAGAACAAAATTATTCAGTATTTTTTTTTTCTTTTGTGAAAACTAAAATTACACGGTATAGATGACAAAAGTGAAAAGCCATCCTACTTGTAGGAACTTATTATGTATACTTAATCTTGCACAACAATCTCAAGTGTGCTAATTGAGCTGGTCAAATTGCAACAGATGTACCCGTATCTTTCATGCATCTGATAGTGTTCCACTGAACTGAATTGGAATCTCACATCGCTACAAAACATGTGTGACCAGACAAATTGGATCATGGCTGGAGCACTATGCAATCCAGATAAATGGGATGCTAACTTCCTTGAAATTAACACGTTTTTTTCTTTTTACCTTAGAGCATCCGCAATGGGCTCTACGCGGCTCATTGAGTGAGCTCCTCCCATAGCTCCCTCATTTCAGACCAAAAGCGGCTCCCTAAACAGGGAGCCGCTTCTTCCCTGTTTTTTTCTAATAGAAATTTTATTATTTTTTTAAAATTTATTTTATTTTTAAAAAATAGTTTTAAAATAATAATAATAATAATAATATATCAAAAATTAATAATTGGTAAGAAAATAGGTAATATGTAAAGGAGTTGTTTTGAGCTTTTTAAGGCACCTGTGATGGGGGTTTATAGCATGAGCTTTATGCTTTATGCTATAAATTTTTCATTGTAAACTCCACTCCTACTATATGGATGGAGTTTATAATTTTTTTATAATCAGCTAGTCCCAAGATTTTGGGAGTAGTTTGTACTTGAAAAAAAAAAAGAAATACAAAAGAGTTTATGCTCTCTCTCTTGACGTGTGCGTGAAGGCGGCAAGAGTTTGCTGCCCTATTTAATATTTTTAACTTTTTATTTACTTATATTTTTTTAAACATTTATTTGAATTATTATTTTTACATCAATCAGTTTAAAATTAAAATACTAATATAATTATAAAAATAAAATTATATTATTAATTAATATTATATATAGTAAATGAAATTATAAATCCAAATAAATAAGTAAATTGAGAGTGGAGTCATGAAAAAGTTATTGAAAAGATTTATCAGAAGAGAGAGGTTTAAAAGAGTGAGAAAGGGATATGAGATTTTTTATTTTTGTAGTAATACTCATGTGACATTGAGGAAGTTCTTGGAAGGTTCACGCCTGTGAATATTCTTATGCGATGTTTATCTGGAAAAGTAGAAAGCAAAATTTAAAAAGAAATCGTACTGAAAAAAATTTTGTCATTTACTTTATTAAAATTTTAAGAGGAAAGTAAAACATAATTCATTAACAGATAATTTTTGAGTCAAAATTAATCATCTCAAAATATACAGAAAGCCGTGGATGGAAAAAAAATAACACATATACCTCTTTTCATTTATAAAATTACATCATATATATAAAAAAAACATATATATCTTTTTTAACTCATAAAATTACACTATATATAAAAAAATAATATATATATCCTTTTCATTATAAAAATTATACTAATATACCTATATACCTATCTTCCTTAATCAAAATAAACAAATAAATAAAGAAAAAAAAATTATCCCTTTTTATTCCATATCCTTAGATTTATTTCATCCCTACGTAATTCACTTCTCCATATTTCTAAAACAGAGCATAAGGAAAGGAGGAGGGCCCACGTGGTTTATATCGATTTGCATGGTGTGGTAATCACTCTGCAAGAAAGCTTAAAATATTTATGGCTTAGTTAGGTTTGAGGTTAATGCAAATTCATATTTTGCTTGCTCTCAAACTGAATGAGATTTGTAGAATCCATTTATACGTCATTAAAAATCTAACAAGTCCCATCATGTAAACCTAAAAAGTAAATGTCATTATTATCCACTCCTGTCTGTAATGTCGTGTTTACTTAAGGTTTGAATGAGAGAAAGGATAAATTAGATTTGAGACCGTTTCTTTCTTTATGTATCAAAACAATAATAACATATGGATTCTAACTCTATTTGTAGATTGATTTTGGCTTATTTCTATGTTCATTTACAATTGAGCAGAACAAATTTTCCGTCCTTAAAAAAAATAAATCTTTGTATTTTCGATCCTATTTGTATTCCTTTCCCTCTCTCTAGCGTTTCCTTTCTTTCTCTTATCTCCTTCACCTTTCTTTTCCCTTTGTTATCTCTTGTGTTGAGGACATTTTTTCACAATTGATTCTTTTCCCTTCGATCTTCCTCCACCCATCGGAGTAAACCGGCATAAATATCTATTCGAATTACAGTTATTGGGGTTGTGTAACTTGCCCATCAATATCCATAGGTAAAAAGGAATAGTAAAAGAAAAAAGAAAGAAAACAAAGCATGGCTCCTGGAAAATTCATCTGTGTTTCATATAGACCATCAGTAGCTCATCGTTTGTTTCATGGGCTATTTTCCCTAATACATATATGTTTATGTCTGCTTACGTATCATTAAAGCTCAGTAAACTTACAAATCTTTCAGCTAAGCCAGTCTATAGATAATCTCTATTCCAAGCAGAGATCATCTCCTTCTGGTATGCTTTGTAAAGTAGGCCTCCACTCCATGGACCTTGTCTTCTCACCTGATGCACCACTAACTCTCCTCAGCATGACATCAGGGGAAACACCTCCTTTCCTTAGCATGTCCCGAAACTGTTGCTTCGTTATAACCATCTTGATTCTGATAAATCCATCTTCATCAGCACCTGTCTTGGTGAGTTGCTTCTCGGGTGGAAGAAGATGGCAGAGTCTCCCATGCCTCGTCGACATGGTTGGATCCGAGCATGTGATCCTCGGAAGTGTCTCAGAGATGGCATGCCCAGGGAACATATTCAGCACTTGTTGGGCCTTCAATGGTGATTGGTACTGAAGTATCTCCCCTTCCGTCTTCATTATTTCAATCACTTTCTCCTCAAGAACTAGGCAATTCCCCATGCTTGAGAATCAAGAGCTAGCGTTGGGTGAAAGGATACAAAGGTTGGAGAGAGGGAGGGAGGGATATTTCAGTATTTAAAAGGAGAGTTGGATCAAATGACCCTCTCGTTGTTTGATATTACAAGAAAGGCCTAAGTTTTGTTTCTTTTGGCATCTAGAAGAGGATAAATTTCATCCTATCTATATAGGTAATGTCTGTATCTCTCATAATAAGATGGTAGAACCCACTAATAAAGTGTGGGCTCCACCATCCCAATGGGAAAAGTTGGAGCACTACCTGATAGGATCGAATTAACTCGGGAAGAGATTTTATTGCGATACAGAACCAGTCAGACCTCTTTAAATTAAATGACTCATGTGAATGAGAATTGAACTTGTTGAGTTTAAATAATGTTTATATATTTTTATAATGATAGGCTCTAGTTAGTGGCTTTGCTTTTAAACTTCTCCCAAAATATCTTATTGAGATATTATATATATATATATATATATTTTAAATTTATAACCTTTATTAAATCTTTTCAATATGAGACTTTGATTGAATCCTTACCATTCTTCTCTTAAATGAAGAACCATAATTATTTTCATGGTTCGGGCCTCCCCGTGAGCATCCGATCACCCTAACCTATTTTGGGCATCCCTGTAAGTATCCGCTTCCGATCACCTTGACCTGCTCAGACCTCCCCGCGAGTATTAGGTCACCTTGACCTGCTTCGGGTCTCTCTGTGAGCATCTGGTCACCCTGGCCTACTCGTCTCCCCGTAAGTATCTGGTTACCCTGACCTACTCCAAACCTCCTCGCAAGCATCAGTCATCCTGACTGGCTCTGGGCCTTTCCGCGAGTATCCGGTTACTTTGACCTGCTTCGGGACCTTCCCGTAAGTATCCAATCAATCTGACCTATCGGACTTATCCTCAACTTTGTTCAAGGTCATCCTACATGACATCTAGTCTGGACCATAGCTCTGATATTATTTGTTGTGCTCAAAGAATGTTTACATATTTTTATAATAATATGATATTATTTATTTTGGATCTAGATCTTTATGATTTTATTTTTGAGTTTTGTTAGAAGGATTTGTACAAATGAAGATATCCTATATTCTTTTAAATTTATTATTTTTTTAATATTGGATTTTAATTAAATCCCAACAGAAGTGCACCAGATTTGCATGCACGATTCAGTGTGACTCAGCTCCTTTGTGTCTCTAGAAGGTTTAAAATATATGATTAATTAATTCCATGCGAGAAAGCTTCCCTTACCTGGAAGAACAATGAGCTAATTGCTTGCGTGGTCGTAGAACTCAAGAACCAACGTGCCACTTGATTTTCTATGTGTGAAAAAGTAGGTTACAGTGGCGTGGCACGAAGGTAAAAGGAAGTAGCCGTGGCGTAACAAGAGGAAGAAAGGGAGAGATCTTATTTTTAAAACAACTCCATCGTATAATGGCAGTGCAATTTCTTTAATTATGACTCCAACTCTGCAATGCAACATATATATCCTAACGTATTCATTTGTGATGTAGTAATCAGTGAATCCAACTCTGTTTTGATCTTGTCGGTATCTTATGAAGTAATATAATGTTTGATTGTTAATTTTGAGTGAGATCACGATCGTTATGATGCTTTGTCACAGGAATCCAAATATAGTTGATCCAGAGAACCATCAAAGTTAGACTAGTAGAGTTTGGTTGGGTCAAACTGATCGACATTAACTGTTTCGGTGAATCACATACTCAGCACATCAAATAAACTGTTATGCCGACTGAAAACTTAGAGATGAATTTGTCAAATGGCTCGATTGGGTTATTACAGAGAGATGATATTGGTGGTTGCAGCAAGGAATGATAAGTAAAGACTGTGGCTGAAACTGAGAGAGAGTCTGAAACTAAGATACTATCAATGACTTGTCTTTTAATCATGTGGATGAATATACTGAGCCCGTTTGATCAGACCTGAGTCCCATCTGAGCAAAGATAGATTTCCCTTAGATTCAATTTGACGGGTTTTGATTTTGACTGAGATCAGTACGACTCTTGAACTACGGGACACATAGGTGTAGAAAAAACCTCCACATTAATTACGAAGACTATTTTTATAAAGTAATAGATGATATTACTCATCTTCTCATGACAAGATATAGTAAATTTCGGAGTCATTTTATTTAAGCACAGTGATCTTATTCCAATTGTTTCGAGACAGTGCCTAACGCGCGCTCATATTCGACATGAGCCCAGCTTCTTCATGATCCAATCCAAAAACGATCTGGCCCGGTCCGCTATTTCAACACCTTCTACTGAGATTGAGAAACGCCTGGGTCGGGATTTTTTTTATAGACCTAAAAGAAAGAATGATACCGGTTTTATAAATCTGTGCGATGCCGTAACGGATTCCCGTTTTATTCCCATCCTTATCCGTTTTGTAGAAGCAGATAAATAACGGCTCCTTTCTTGGTGAGCAAGACTAGGGTAGACTAGAGACGTCAATAATTAATGGCGGCGAGAGCTGCAGCGGCGCGCATGACTCGTTTGTGTCCGGCGACGATGGAGAAGCTTGCTCGGGCTAATCCTCGTTACTTCAGCGACGGCAAAGGCCGCATCCTCAGCGAGGAGGAGCGGGCCGCCGAGAACGTCTACATACAGGTAAGCACCGCACCGACCGAGCAGCTTGTCGAATTCATCTCTTTTCTGTTTTTAGCGTAGGCTCTGGCTTTCGATTCATCGGCGCGTGCACTTGTTGTGTAGAAAATGGAGAGGGAGCGGTTGGAGAAGCTGAGGCGAAAGGCCGAGAAGGAGAGGCTGGAGGCGGAGAAGGCCAAGTCCGGGATAGTGAGTACAATTTAGGGCTTCCACTTTCTCCGTCTTTCTTGTTCGAATATGGTTTCTAATTTGCGATGCTCGGTGAGATTGATCATCACCGCACGGATCGAGCGATCAATCTTTACTGAAAAGTGGCAACTGTGTGGATAATATCTTCTTATAATCCTTCGTGTTCCGATTCCTCTGTCTTTATTTCATTCATCACGGCAGGGTCACCTTGATATTGTGTATGTGATTCTTGCAGAAAACCGAGGAACCTCACTAGTTCTGATGCTTTTAATCGTCAATCCAGCAGGCACGCGACATCTATAAAATCAAATGGTTGGCTTAGCTTGTTTCTGAAGAACGTTGAATGATATAGCTGTGTTAAAAATCGATGAAATGCTGCTGTATTAGCTTCTCTTGCGTGGATGTATGTGTATATTAAACTCATCTGTATATGCCTGTACATTAATCTTTTATTTTGTTTTCGGTGAGATGAAACTTCTTTCAAGCATGTTTTGTGAATTCTGCTATTCTAATTCGTGATCATCGAGCTCCGGCAAGCTCCCAAATCCACACCGCGCAGGTTGTTCTTCAGGTCGAATTCTTGTAGCCAATATTCTGGCCAGCGAGTTGTCCACTAGCTTTGGCACCGCCACATTCTAGAAGTGCCTTAGCACGGCGAAGGTGCTGGAAGCTACGTCGTGTCAGCCGGCCACTGGTGATGAGGATGCCGTTGGATAGGATAACTGTTCTCATAAAATTGACCGGTGAAGGAACGTAAATAAGCAAGTAATGTCAAAAAGATGAAATCGCTCGCTCTCGTGTCACAAGGTAAAATCCCTCGCTCTTGACGCACATGATGAGGGCTCCCCCCCGACCTGACCACGGTTCGAAACCGACGGTTCGACGGTTCAGAATCGCCGGTTCCAGGTAGGTCAATCCTGAACCTTAACCGCCCAAGACGGTTACGGTTCACGGTTCGGAACCG
>JBBMJZ010011814.1:0-27311 GCA_037833815.1 Zingiber zerumbet | reverse complement strand
TTCTGTTTGCTTTATCCATAAAATTTAGATCTTTGATTTTCCTTTGAGTTGATGATACAATTTAAACACGCTGGCGTTCAATAATTTAAACTCTCACTTTAGATGATACTGTGCATGAGAAGAAGGCCAAGGCGAAAATGCTAACAACCAATCAACCATCATGTGAATTTTCTTGAAGTACTAGGCATAGAGAAAATCCAGATTCGAGTTCTTTGTTTTTTGTTCTTTGTTCTAACAGCCTTTGACATTGTTCCAGAGCAGATGCAGTTTTAGACTCTTTGGCATACGACGTGGAGGGTTCAGACTATGATCTCCTCCCATGGGTATAGTATAAAAAGAACATCTTTCAATGATCATGGTAACATTTATAAATGTTTTTCAACTATTGAACTGTTTCTTGTACATTAGATGGAGTAGAAGTGGATCGTATCACCACAATGTATAAAGTTTGAACAATCAAAGATGAGGCATTTGTCTCTTTGTTTGTTGAGAGCAAAAAAACAAAAACAAAGGGAAAATCAAAGTGGTTTTTCATTTGAGATTTTTGTTCATGCCATGTTTATTTAGGATTAACTTTCATTTTGCGGTTTTTTTAGGGATGAAGAGCACCGTAGATATTGAAGTTGAAGGAGATTATGAGTCGTCTACACAAACATAGAGTTTTAATAAATTTATTATTAGATTTTTTTTTTTTAAAAAAAAAATCTATCATAGCATTCCAAACTTTAGAAGATTATTGTCTTTTACTACATAGCAATTTTAACTAAAATGACTATATAAAAATAATCATAATTTTAAAAAAAAATAATTTCCTTCTTAGAAAAATATATTATGATAATTTTTAAAATTATAAGATGTTTTAATATTTTATTACCCGTATACACCGGTGATTAGTGCAATGCCTGGAACAATGACTCAAATTTATCTTGAAATTTAGAGGAAAAAGAGCGTCACAAATTTATATCGGTTTAGTAATAATGGAATACCTGGAACAACGAGTAAAATGACTTGAAATTAAAAGGGCGAAAAGGAGCGTCACTGCATTGTTTAGTTTTCTTTCTAATTGATTTTATTAATAGTGAATGTTTTAGGCATAATGAATTCAGGCAAGCAGATCATTCCCTCTCTCTGTATGGTGTTCCTGGAAACTAACCAAAGAAATAAATGGATGCGAGCGGAAGGCTGAAACAATATGTTAGAATAGAGATATATACAATGAGGCAGCAGCCTTAACCTATACTACGAAGACTCCTTTGATTGTTTTTCATCCGTCAATGAAGAAAATGTACGCTTGATCGATTCCTTTAACCTTTTGATCTTTGACTTCATCTCCGCACTTTTGATGAAGTGTGTATCGGCATTGGAAATCATAACATCGGAATCATGCTTCACTGCATCCACGGTGCGATAGTAGTTGTTTTCGAGTCTCCTCTTTATCACTTCAAGAGAGAGTGGAACAGGGAATCTGTGAACAACACATGGTGGGGATTATAAAACTGCGTTTAAATATCCAAAGCTTTTTTACAAAATAAGACTGAAAAATTGAATACATAATCGCTGATGTAAGAATGGTGAATCTTCGTTAAACTTAGCTTTTCAAATTAATAAAATAACAAGAAAAATAAAGGATACTGAATTAGAAGTTCGGATCCTCTGTCTCGAAACTTCTTTATCGCCGTGTCCCACTGCCAATCGGACGGACCAGATTATATCTCAATGCATCATGACATCTTTAAGATGTGTGCAGTATCCTCGTGATGTGCAAGGCATCCTTGAGATGTAATCTGGTTCGTCCGATCGGCAGTGGGACACGGGGACAGAGAAATTTCGGGACAGAGGAACCAAACTCCTGAATTAGATGCTCATCACTTCAATTTGCAGTCATGTGGACCCGTTTATCATATTCTTCCAACTTATCATGTCATACAAAATATTGATTACCAAGCTCATGGGAAAAAGATCTCACACCTGTATTCATAATCCTAAATTTATAGAGAGGCTACATCATAATAATTTTTAGATCGTTTGAAATGCATTTTAATTACATTAAATCATAGTTTTCTTTAATTTTCTTCTAACCTTCGCACCTTCAGTTCTAACCAATTCAACTTGTGAATAAATATCATCATTTTCCATTTTCTCTTCTTTTAAAATTAATTGGAGCAATACAAAATTGCTCCTAGAATTGTGTTTTTTCATTTGAGCTTGTAATTACCTTATGTATCCATCATAACATTTTAATCTGCATCGGTGACAACTTTTTTATGTGATATCTCCTACCTACCCATCACCTGATGCATAAAGTATAGTTCTTCTATTTCAATCTCATAAAATTATTCTTTAAGCATAAGCAGCATATGATGATTGAAAGACGCTAGAATCTTCTTTATAACTTAATAGCTCAATCACTCAATGATGATGTCCCTCATCATTATCTCCTTGTTGGATAAAATATCCAAAATAACTAAAATTCTTACATAGATTACTTGCTAATCCATCTCGATTGTTCTCTAACCTTTTTATTGTTGAACTACATCTCTATATCAATTTTAGCTTTAATTATAGTAACTAAAAAATTCTCTCTACAATGGAAATAATTTTATTTATGCTTTCATTCTATCAATTGAATGGGAGCCTTGGCGCAATGGTAAAGGTGTTGCTGTGATCTCAAGATCACGGGTTCAAGTAGCAGAAAAACATCATACAAAATGCAAAGGATGTGTACAATGGACCCAATGTAATCCTAGAGCTTCATGCACCAGGCTGTCATTTTTCATCTATCAATTGTTGTCTTCAAATAACATTAACCAAGGACATTTATTTTGACTAAGACATTTATTACTTGCAAACAGATGATTATACTGACATGAGTTACAAGCCACTAAAAATGATAACGTAAGATTTCAAGTCATTTGAATTCAATCTAAATCAGTTCCAGTGAACCATGATTGGGGCTTTCCTAAACCATGGACCATAATACAAAAATCAACTTTACAAATCATATTATTAGCCTAATTACAACAAAAAAGAAATATCACAATATGCTTAGTCGAGATCAATAGAATCCTTATGCAATCTGCTAATGGGTCTATGTTAACTATGTGTCCGGCACAACCCAAATTGTATTATGATCGAACAGTAAGAAAGAAAGTTACATACTTACATGAGTATTTTATTACTCATGGCTATGAACTGAATCGACCAGACTGCAAGCTTAAGAATGGCAGGTTTGTCTGATTTCAACTATAAATTTCATTGTATAATCACAAGCAAGCAAAAACAGAATCTTAGACAGAAATATCATACCTGTTCAAGAAATTTGATTTCTGAGCCACCTGATTCATCTTTTGAACACCATGATAATCCTAATTTAGAAACACATAGATCAATATAAAATGCTCAGAAGAAAAATGCCAATTACTAACTAAAAGTTACATCTAAAAGCATGGTTGACCTGATTTCTTATTGATGTCTCTTCTATCTTGGCAATATAATATAAAAGTGCATTTCTGGTTTCATTACTAATAGAAGGATGCTCCCAATGAGTATTGACATCGTGAAGTTCCCAAGGACTATGTAAATGCTGTCCAGAAGAATCATCCTTATACTGTACTACATATTTTTCCCAAGGGCTATCTGGAAACTCAGAATCTTTAGGTTTTACAGCTAAGATCCGACCACTCCACCAACTTCCACCAGATCCATCAGCATCCTTCCACCATACCTGGCACTTGTCTCTGTGGGTCCAATTCCTTTCAATGGAAGCATCATAGCGTAATCTTTCCACGAGAAAGTCAGGATCATTGAGTTCAGGCAATGTGACTCGGAAAATTTTCTTGAACCCACAAGAAGAAGGATCCTTGAATTCAAGGGTTAGTTTGCAGCAGCTATCACCAGATCCAGGAAGTGTAGAGTATTCAAGTTCTTGTACTTTGCAAAACTCGACAGCCTTTAAGCCTTTGATTGATTTCCATGGACCTACTTCAGTTGTAGCAGTGCTTTCAATGTATTCACGATGGCCCTGAGAACAGTTGGCATTGAACAAGTTCAACATCACAAGCACATTATTTGTAACAATGAAATGCCTTCAGATACAAAAACAAAATTACCTGTATCAAATAGGCCACTTCATCACCTTTTTGAGGAATATATCTATAACACTCCTCATGCTCTAACAATAAAAGCCATGAAAGCTTCCGCAACGATTGGTGGCTTTTCTTATCCATACATCCGAAATCAGTTGTATTGTAGTTCTCCCTTCTGTTTCTCACAGATCTTAAACCAACGGGCATTTTTGATGTTGATTTCCAATCATCAACTAAAAATTGATTACATGAACTAGATGCAGACTTTCCTCTGCTTGTGGAAGCTCCTAAAGAACTAAAAAATTTATTGTCAAAGTTATTCATGTTACAGCTTAGATCATGGTTAGGAGCCCTTCCACCAGTGGGTTTTGTTCTGTGAGAATTTCTAATCTTATCACTCAACAACAACGTTGCTTCATCATGTGAAGTAGTTTCTTGCTTAACTTGGACGTCAGTTATGCAACTTTCCTTTCCCTTGGATGGCTTCGTCCTCTTATAAACAGCATCATACATTTTCGGATAAGACTTTAAGTCCAAGCAATCATGGGAAACAGACAAACTGGCATTTGTGGTTGTCCATCCTTCTGAATTTTCTGATATATTATTAGATTTTCCAGGTTCAAAACTCTTTCTGTTGGTTCCTTCATCCTCATCAGCTGCCAAATCCAAATCTTGGTCAGTTGGAATTGGACTGTCTGAGACAAGCTCATCCTCTGCACTCCTCAAACTGTTCAGTATTGAAGATTTTAACTTCAAGGATGAACTATTAAACTCTTGTACTGATCCTCTTGTTTTGAACCACATATTTGGGTGAGTGGTCTTCATAGTTTCATCTACCTGAGGGTCCACATCAAAACTACACTTGCTGCCAAAATAATTGACAGTTTTATTTGGAACCAGTTCATATACTTCAGATGATTCATTTAGAACCTTGCATTCATGGTTAACAGGATTTAAGTTCTCTGCTTCAACAGATTCATTTCTAATGTCAGCACAATTATGTGGAAGCACCACCTGTTCTGACTCTTGAATATAAATTGATGATTGCTGAACCAAAGGCATACTTTCAAGAGAAAGCAGATGTGGGGTGGCATCCACTCCTTTGTTTCCTGCTGCATATCTGTCATTGCTTTTCTCATTAGTTTGCTTCCAAGAAATTGAGGTCCGACACTCGTCCCCAGATATAATTCCAATAGTGTCATCTCCAGCTGTGTTAGGGTCATCTACACTTGTATTTGCAGCAGCCCATGTTACCATGTCACCAACTCTTGGGCGTTTTGAAGAGCGCTGCTTAACTTCTCCCCATTTAATCATACTGGTCTGGTGATCCACCAAGAAATGATGGTGGGAGGGAATCTCATTCTGCGAGCTGACTGTTTCAGCTATCTCACTTTCAGGTTTACTTTGGCTATTGACAACAGAATTACTTGTGGGCAAGGATATAGACAAATTATCCTGTTTGGGCCACTCAGATATCACAGTTCCAGAGACAACATGGCATGGCAGCTTAAGGACCAACCTCCTCTTGCTTACTGGACTATCCTGTTTATTGATGACTTCAGAAGGTATTGCAGTGTCTTCATACTCATCTTTGATGCTCTCCTTCTTCACCCCATTAAGCAGATTAAATTTCAGTGATCTTTCAGACTCGAAACTTTGGGTCTTTGAATCTGGGAACATTGATTCACTTTCAGAGAAATTACTGTCTGGTTCATGATCTTCATCTGTAGAAACACTTGTTAATTTAGAGAAGAAAGTAAGAGCATTTTTCTTAGCAATTCTCTGTGGCCTTGAAGGCTCTGATTTAGAGGCTTTCAATCTTTTCAAACGCCCATTCATGGACCTCCTAGATCTGTGAGACCTTGACACAGAAGCACCATTACATTCATCAAAGTTTCTTCTTTTTACTCGCCTACCAGATGAAGTTGTAAGCTCAGTCTGACAAAAATAAAGAAATGAAATATTTAAAATAAGGGGCAAAATAGTAGAATGAATAAGTAACAAAGTGAATCTTACTTCGTATGAGTGCTTTTTCCTTTTAGATCTCTTAACGCCTACCTTTCCATCATTATCACCTTCACTATTTCCGGCACTGCTTTCTGCTTCCCCACATGAACTGCTGCTCAAACTTTCTTGACCTGCTTGGCTGGAATATTCATCAGTTAAATTATATTCAGAATCAGCATCATCACTCTGCATGTCATTTTCTACTTCCCAATCTATAGCTTCCACAATCTCAGGTAAAGGCTCAACCCACTGCTCTAGATCCACAATTGGTAGTGCTTGAAAATCACCAATACTAGCATTGTAGGTTGGACCAACTGCAAGTTTCAGTGAACCAGGGCACCACTCAATACCAAGAATACCTAAACGGCGTCTTTGATACATGCTCTGGTAAGGTTCAGCATATGGAATCATACCTGACAGAAAAAAGCACTAATTGTGAAATCACCATATAAAGGAGTCAAATATTTCAAATAAATGGTGACAGTTCATACGACATCCGTCTGCACAAATGTATACCCGAATCACAGAGAAGATCCTGAATATTCCTTCTGTGTGGCGTAAGTTGGGTCTCCTGCATTAATTTTTTTTTTTTAAAAAACGTAAGCATTCAAAACAAATACTATAATGTACAGGAGCAGGCAGGAAACTTGGTAGTGAAACAAAGTTATGTATCTACAAGAATGCTCTCAACTCATATCAAAAATAAACCTTCTGTTAAAGAGATCAATGAAGGCTAGGGTGAAATTTGGTTATATCACCATGGTCAAAAATCACAATACAGCCATACAGGAGGTAAACCTTTTTGACCTTTTTAATCCCTAATTTGCTCGAGTTGAATCAAAATCTATTTGTTTCTTAAGTTTGTTCATGAATAGTGGTTGAAGTCCTTGTGAGTCATTATTTCATTAATCTTTCTGTAATATTAGTATATTTTGCATTGTTATTAATAGTCGATTGGTTGAAGATGATGAGATGAACATACAATTTTGGACTGCTAATGCTATGAAAGTGTGTATTTGAGCAAAAACAGAATACCATACCACTCGATGTTGGAGTGGAGGTCTCACACTCAACCCAAAATTGAATTGTGAATAAATGATGTTACCATAAAGATAAAGCAATGGCTGTTATTGTTCATATCTTGTTATTTATCCTTATTGCTGCATCTTTACTTAGCTCTTTCAATCTGACATTCCGATTATTTTTTGCCTTTCAATCCTCCCAAAGCATGTGCTAGGATAAGTTGCTGGGTACTTATATTTGTTGTGCTTTCAGACTTTTCAACTTAAGGAGCTTCTGTTTAGTTTATCTAACATTATATTCTGCATTTAGAACTTGATGGACTTTTAAGTTAATATTCAGTACGTACTTAGAAAATGACCATTATGCTTATTATAAAGGTTCAAATAAAATTGTCTTTTATCATTTCTCTTGTTGTGTTCCAGATTAGTGGATAAAATGGAGAAATTGAATAGTTGGTATATATTATATTAGTGTTATTGCTACTTATTCCAATGACCAACACAACGAATGTTGATGGGATTGTTGCGCCATTGAGTGAACTTAATCCAACAAAGGGAAAGGGTCGACTTTGAGTGTGACACACATCCTTTTCCCATTTTTGCACAGTGAGAGTATAATTAAATCGACAATATAGTGTTTTTCTTTGTAAAAACGTGATTGTTTCCTTGCTAATTAGAAGAGACATCCAAAGAAAAAAAAAAGTTCTCTTTTTGGAGCACAATTTGAAATCTCGTGTCATGTCAGACAACACAATCAAAACATATTATTCTAAATTACCAAAACCTAATATTAATTAGCATACCTTCCTATATGACATGCCCAAGTTGATAAGTATCATATTGGTACCCAGCGGACTTTAGCTCTCTTTAACACACATCAACATGAATTGAAGTAATTTTAGTTGGTTTCTTGAAAATTTAATTCCTATTCAATTGTTATAATCTTGTTACGGAAGACTATAGAATAAAAGTTATATAAATTCATATCAACAAATACTGAAATGCAAATGAACTCTAATACTTGGATTCTTCATCTGTACCCTTCGTCCCATGTCTGATATTAGCGCTCAAAACACTAACACTCCAAATGGACACTTGAGTTCACGTGTAAAAAAAAAAAGAATAGTCATGTCAAAGACTTACATCTACACCCGTGACAAAGACTTGTACTTGAGATCAAGTAACATGGCGAATGAGTAAAAAAAATATTTTTCATTCAACTATCTAATTAATATAGGTCATTAAAATAGAAAATCTCATCGAAAGAGTAAACCCCATTTGAATTGATCTCGATATGATTTATAAATGTCGAAGAATGTCAAGTATCTATACAGTATAATGCAGTAAAATTTTAATCCAATGACCATCTAAAATAAATCAACTAAGAAATGGGTATCTAAGAAGTAAAATTTAAATTCGTCTTTGTGCGCTACAATGCATGTGGTTCGACCCTGCTCTGGGCCCACATGGGAGCTTCACACCGGGCTGCCTTTTGTTATATTTCCTATCTCATGAAATTGTCAACTAGGCACAATATCCTAGCATTATTTTGAGTAAGTAGTTATGGAGGCTGGATTCCACTATATCCATTACTAGATACAAAAAAAGTTTTGAGTAATGAATATCAAGTCTCTAGTCTACAAAACTTGTGGAGGCTATATCCAAAGAGAATATTTTAAGTAATTAGCATATTTAAAGTAGATACTTTTGGGTTCATAGGGCCAAGGTCAATAGTTCCTCACAAATCTGCATACACCTAAGGTGGCCCTTAAAGTTGTGGTAGGAAGGGTGGAAAAGAATTGCTCCGCAGATCCATGAAAGATGTGAGCTTGGTATTGCCTGCCACGGTCTCAAAAAATCTACCAATACAACCTAAATGGAGGCATAAAAATTTGCACATTTCAGGCAACTCAATGAATGTGAAATATATCAACTATGTGCTTTGGCAAAGTAGATGGAAATGAGGAAAAGACATACCTGATCCAACACATTTCCACTTGTATCTTGCATAAGGGGTCGATAGTCTCCAAGAAAGAACTGTCAAGGTAAGATATATATGAGTGAAACTTTTGACTTCCACTAACCATGAGCCAACAAATAATTCACACCTGGTCATATTTGGCATCCTTTTGCGACTCGCCCTGACCAGTTGCAATGATAAATATTTGACCAACTTCATCTGACAGAATAACTGAAATTCCATCTCTAGTTTAGCACAGAAATGAAAAAAATTACAATTTAAGCATCAAGGGAAAAAAATCAACAAATCAAAAGACCATATTCTTGAAATGATAAAAGAGAAATTCATGCACAAGAGCAAAAACAAACGCAGCTGAATTCCAAAGAAATAGAAGTTAACGAGATACAAAGGCAACAGTCCAAATTTTAATCATAGAAAATGATAAATTTCAACAAATACAACAAAAAGGAACATAAACAGACTAATATCAAACATATCATATGCACCAGCATACCAACTAAAGCATATTTAGCTTTGTCCTTGAAAAGAAGATGAAGCCATAGTAGCACCTTACCTAGAGTCAAACCTCAGAGCTGGACTTTAGCTTGTTGTTCCTGCTTTCTTAACAAGTTCAAGATGGAAGCATTACATCCCTTATGTATTGCACTTCTCCTAGTGATAACTTGGGATCCCCATATTATATCAATTATCTAAGTTCGTTTTCAGGACATTACTTTCTTTATAACCAGTCTTTTGTCATAACAAGTTGAAATGGAAGAAGATAAATTCAATAGTTTTTCATAGTTGGCAGTTGGAACCAAGACCCGAATGGCCTATACCTATCTGTATTGGGTGGTATACCATCCTGTACTATTTGGAAGACACCCCAACAAAGAATCTAAATAAGTTGGTCCTATCAATCAACTGTCCATAATAGATTAAAAAAAACAATCATTATAAAACTTCAACAACGACTAAAAAACACCATTATGATAAAAAATAACAAATCAAGTTTTTAATGATGTGTGAAGCAATGACGAAGAAAACATTAGTACATTTTGTAGATGCTACAACAATTTGGATATTTCAAAGTAATACACATGTCATTTGACTCTATAAACAATGGTTTACAATATTCATTTTGATCACAAATCGGAAGCATACTGCTGGCCCATAATACACATGATAAGAGTTGTCACGAATCAATTGTGCACTCGTACAAGCAATGCTGAAAGAGGAAGAAGAAAGAAAAAAAGACAAAAGTTAAAGAGAAACAGAGGAAGAAGCAAAGGAAGGAGATGGCACTGCCTACCATTGGGGCTGCGCCTCCCTCAATCATTGCTGATTGAAAATACAGGTAAGGCTGATGGACAATGAATATGGGTTGGGTTACTGAGTTACTGGTGCATAGGGCTTGAGGTAAGCAAGTGGAGCAGGGTTGTTGA
The DNA here is from genome assembly GCA_037833815.1 of Zingiber zerumbet. Lineage (NCBI taxonomy): Eukaryota > Viridiplantae > Streptophyta > Magnoliopsida > Zingiberales > Zingiberaceae > Zingiber > Zingiber zerumbet. Next base: position 16,792 of record JBBMJZ010011814.1, on the reverse strand, counting down.
GGTAGGTCTAATTGTTCATCCATCCATTTCTCTTTTACTAACCCAATATCACTCAGAACGTACCCATATATTGTGAATATATATGACAAGTTTGATTTCAGGTGGCATGGCTAAGACCAGTACATTTGACCATGCCATTTTGGTTTCAATAAACTGGAGGAATGGCAAGTTTCAACCTGCCGACATGAACCAAAGGATATTAGGGGTTTGGGCTTTAGGTGTTAGGAGTTTAGGATATTTAAACATTGCAATTAACTAACAAGTACTTCTTAAAGATACAACAATATTGGGTGAAATTGCTAAGGGACTAACATATTAAATAAGGTATTAAAAGGGAACTGCCACAGTACAGCAAAATCAAAACTGTAAAGATCATAAAGTTAACTAGCACTGATCAGTTCAAACCATTTATTAAAGGGAACTGCATCAGTAAATAAAATCAACTCAAAGCCCTAAAATCAAAAGTGTAAAGATCCAACTAGCATTAATCAACTCAAACCTATATAACTTACGGCGAGAATTTCCCATCAACCAACTTGAAACGGCCAGTTTCATATATCCGCACAGGCATGCCCTCCCATATCTAGTAGCATGAATTGGTAAAAGTGTAAGTTGGGATAATAGAAGAAATTACACTAAATTGTGAATATATACATATGTGTATATATACATATAAAACACCAACAACATCAAACACCTACATCCCAGATGATCAGTTTTCCATCATAGCCAGCACTCATAGCTATCCGTGGATCAAAAGGGTGCACATCCAAAACAAATGTCTGTAATCAAAAGTCAAAAAGAATTAAGAGCTAAATACTGAGATTTTAACAAGAAAAGATCATCATAATGTCAAAAGGAATTTTCTATGCAAAATTAAAAGTGATGGTTACATACGTTAGACATGAAATGCTTCTCAAACATAATCTCTGTGTAAAAAATGAATTCATTCACATGGAGCATACAAAAATTATCAAAAGAAATAATAATAATAATAATAATATTTGACGATTAATATATTTTTCTATTTACTAAACAAATCACAAAAGTACCACAATAGCAAACAAGTCTAAATGAACCAGAGTATATCATGGAATTTGCTGAAAAGGTATTCAATAAGAAATTTGTATGGTTCATATTGATCTTGTGGTCATGTTGATGAAATGACAACTGAAAGGTATCATGATGTAGCATGTGGATGTTTTAAGTTTTAACACTAGGGGTAATTCCACAAGAAACACTTAAGGAAATTGAAGGGCTGTTGAAACACTTATTTTATGGTCTTTTGAGTCTTTTGGTGACTGGAAATCTCTGGAGAGCAGGCGCTCATGGTCCTTTTGTGAGTGTGATACCTTCAATATGAGTCTAACAGGGTGCTCTCAACCTTTGCATTAAGGGTTGATTCTCCCACCTCTGTATTCAGAAATTTGTTAAATCTTTCTTTATTCAAGGATGCTAGAGGATGAGATTCATTCTATTAATGTCGTTTTATTAGACTCTACGATGGAAACTTATTAAGCTCAAGATGGCCAAAAACCACAATCAAGATTCAAGGGAAGGAACTCCTTATCGGACCTTCTTATTCCTAGATTGCTTAGAGTTGAATCAAAAGTTATTGGCTTCTTAAATCACCTGCACACCTTTACGAGAGTGACTGCGGATGACATCTGACGTGGGCAATCTGACACGGCCAAATCCCAATTTTTTATTTCCATCTCTCATCTGCATGCAACAACTTTTCCCTCTCTCATCTGCATGCCAACAAAAGTTATTGGCATAACCGGGAGTTTTAAAAAATAAACAAAAAAAAAATATCAGTGTTTCGTTGGTTATGAGTGTTGCCCACCGCTACTGCCTAGGGTAACAAGCTACTATATATATATTTTAGTGAATAAGGTTAGAGTTAGTTGATGAGTGCTAAAAATTATAATTTCAGATGAGAAAATTGTGAAACAAAGAGCTCATTCGCAAATACTCAAGCATTATGCAGATAGCACATCAATCAATCACTGGTGAATGTGCATTATCTACCAGTGCTACAACAGTCGACTCATATTGAGTGCAATGTACCACTCTACGTAGTGTCAAAGTGCAAGGGAAAAATCATAGGCAACTGCGCACAATTTTTATAACAAATGTGAATAAATGAATTCATTGTGTTATGTTTACTTACTGCTCTACCTTGTTGCTTATCCTTTTGTTGCATTCTTACTCAGCTCTTCCACTGACACTATGTTGTTGATGTTCCAACCATACTCGAGACGAGTGATAGGATGAGTCACTAAGTGCTCCGAGATGTGTTTTCTGCTTCAGTGTTCAGACTTTTCCGATTTATGGAACTTTCATCTGTTTATACTGTTATGCATTTAATTTTTACGGCTATGTTAGTTTTCTCCTCTTTCTGCTATTATGTACTTAAAAAGCAATTACATGGTCAATTTTATTACAATGGCTCCTTTATCCTTGTTGTGTATTAGAGAAATTTTATATGTGGCAAGCATTATTTACTGCTTTTGCTGCTCTTGTAATGATCAGCAAGGTGGATGCAGATGGAGTTGTTACACAACCAATTGAATCCATTTCTTGCCAATGGAAAGGATCAATTTGGGGTGTGACGCTAGGTCACCCTATAAGACATGAGAGGCACTGAGCACTTCCAGCTCCCAACATACAAAGTTGTGTTAGGTGGTCACTCAAAAGCAATTCATCATGTTAGGTTGAACTGGATAGTTGGAACAAATATGACTTTATTATGATACATCCAATGTGTATGTAAATCATATAAATAAAGAAAAGAAATGATGCTAACATGTATGCTATCATGAGAAACTACGATAAAAGAAACGGGCAATCACTTAGAAAATTAGGAGAAAGACATGATATTACAGAGTAAACAATAAAATTCATAATCATATATCATATTTAAAATGCATTAAAGATTGATTAAATGGAGAAAATACTATACTTCATACATACAGATTCCTCATGACCAATCAATGAATGGAGTAAGCTACCATCTGAAGCATTCCAGACACATATTCTACAATCTGAAAATTGAAACAAGTCGTTTTCAGAAAGAAAAAACAGAACAAGAAGAATATATGTGATTACTAATTGCAAGAACAAGAAGGCATAGTGTGAATTAGGATCCAAGTTAAGATGGTCTGTGGGATTAAAATACATTTTCAGCATGAAACAAGGGCCTAAAAGGTTACTGAAAAATCAGCAATACATATTTCAATATAACAAGAAAAAATGCAAGTTGTTTATCAGGTTGGCTAAGGTCATCTACTCCTCTTTTGGTTGCTTGAATTTCCTTTGATTTTCAGTGCAATTAGACATATATAACTATAAAATCCATGCAGGGTGCCCTTAACATCCATTTGAATATAAAGCAATTAATTGCAAAAACCAGAAAAATGTTTGAACTTCTTAAATCCCTTCCATGTGATACTTTTAGTTCACTGACTGTAGACACATGGACAATAAGTAGTTAAGGCAACATCAAGGCAAGTATTAAAAAAATGGGTAAAATTGAGGATGCAGTTTCTAATCTTTACATGGATATCCTATAATAAATAGCATCAAACCCCCTTCCCAAATGTTCTTATACTCTATTTACTGAATTGGATATTTACAAGATACATATATTTATGGAGAAATTTTATCAAGTGAAAACAATTGTTTGGGTTTGTGATTTTTTGTATTAGCTGGGAGGGAAAAAAATTATACTGTTAAACAAACTAGCACACCATATATAGGACATGATATTCAATAACTAAATATCCAGGTGGGACTAAACGTGGTCCCAGTCAACTCTATTTGCCCCTAAATATTAAGCTTTTTTCTATGACATCAAATCAACTTGAGACAGAGAAGAGTTTGGAAATTAAGATAGAGATAATGGAGAATAAAGACATTAGATCTATCATCATTTTGTATACTATCTTTCTTTTGTTTTTGAGAATTTAACCTTTTTTTTTAATCTGTATGTATATTTTGTATACTGTCTTCCTTTAGGAATTCTCTGCTGTCATTGTCCAGTGTCCAATGCTTGGGATCCTTAACAGATACCAAACATGACCTTTTTCTTCAGAAATTCGAATACTCTGAATTACTCTTAGGGAAAATATCCTAATTTGAGTTGAAAGATATAACAAGAAAGCCACTGCTCAATTTCAAACAAACAAAATATCCTTTTTTCAGATGAAAACAATCATTACACTATATTATATGTATATCACTAAAACTCTTACATAATACCTAATAACTAACACAAAACTATTAATTTGCACCAGAATCTGTCTTGGCTCACAGTTTCTTCCTAACAGACTATAGTCACATTACTATATTTAAATGACAAGAGTTATCATACCAAAAAATACCAACACTCATCTGCTATGCATAGCATGCAGCCTATGTTACATGGATTTGATTAGTAGCTGGCATTAGTATGAATGTAGGTGTCTGACAGAACTGCTTTCAAAAGATTTTTACAACGCAATCCATGGAGATGCAATACAGACATGGAAGAGGGATGAATAATGTAAGTATCAAAAGTACAAATTGCAAACGATGGAATGTCCAATGCATGCAAGAATAAGAAATGCCATAATAAAAACATCATAATGGAATACGATGCTAGCCTATGACTAATGGGGCACATGAGGTCAATAATTGTCTGATAACCCATGCAAAACCTATTAGCATGATGGCCCATGCAAAACCTACTAGCATTCATCGTAACTATTTATATCCAAAAGGTTATCACAAAAATATTTAATCACTTAAGAAATAAGAATAAAGATGCACACCCATGATAGCAGCAAGCACATATCTATTATCCAAGCTCCAAACAATCATATTAACACCACGAGGAGTTGGTTGACATCTTAGACGAGGACCACCACGAGGTTGGGGAGGCATAGGTGGCATAGGGACTCTAAGATGATAAGCACGAGTCCAGCGCCCAACTTTTCCCTACCAAAGTACAGAGCAAGCACTTCAGAAAAATGAAATGAAACAACAATAAGAAATCAAATAAAAGATTTGCAACAAAGGAACAAACTTGTAAGAAGGTGCAATCCTTAACTTTAATCATGAATAAATACTAACATCTGTCAGGTTAACAATACAACTAGTGCAGTATTCCAAGCAGTAACAACAGTATAGTCCAAAAAATAAAAATACACAATGATACAATATCCCATATTGGTAGAAGTGGTATTAGTCTTTTACCAGACCAATGGAAACTACCATGTGTACCAATGTAGGTTAACAATGACAAAAACATAAATTCATAACCATTAAGTAAATCATCATCTTCCCTTGTTCTTACAGCCTACAGGTATTTAGGGTTTGTGGTTAGAAGAAATAATTTCTGGAAGATCTTCTGTACACAACGTTAAGAGTCCATTTAAAACTAGGACAAAGATAAAATTCACAATCAGCAGTGAAATCTAAATTTGTTGACTTTTTTCAACTTAGACCAACTTGCTAAGAATTAAATTTAATGACCAGATTACTGGAGTGAAATTTCCAGACTTCTAAATTGCAGTTTTCCCTTGAGCACTATTTTGATGCCCTCGAAGAAATTTGCAAAATTTTGTTCATCATACTAATGAAAGGTTGATTTGATGTTAATTCTACAGGAAAATTTGTTTTATTCATAATTCAGGGAGATAACTATTTCAACTCAATTATGGGTCCTATTATTTCTACCAAACTAGAAAGAAAAATTAGTAAATTCGAGAAGGATATATAAAATTGTAAATACTTTAATTCTATCTTCATAACATAAAATGTAAGTATAAATTTCATTTTTGACCTAATCATGAAAAAAAACTTCAATATACAATAGTAAGATTAGAATGCAAACTCACAATGTTTCTTTTGCATTGCTTACATGACTTGTTTCATATAAAGGTTTTTATCAATCACATTTGTTCTAAATTCATTTACTAAAATTTGACAAAATCACATTAGAAGAATTTTGGTTATAATTAGAATCCATCCACCCTAATGTTATTACAATGGAAACCAAGTTTTATCTAACTAACGATATAATGATTATAAAAGTGCAAATAATGTAAGAAACAGATAATACAAAACTTTGATGAACCGTATACTTCACGTGGAAAACTTAGTATGAGTAGAAACAGAGATTCAAAATAAAGTTTCAATGAAATAGACAAGAAGGCATTGAGGAAAGTAGTTTTGCATGGCTCAAAACATCATTGAGGATCATTTTCCTTGAATGAACCAAACAAGTTCGTAACAGCATAAAGAAAAAGTTTAAGGATTAAAAATGGCTATGAAAGATTTCCAAACATGAGATCGTCGGGATCTTGGAATCCAAATAATTGCACTGCCATCACGTGAGCAGGTAACAAGGTTGTCTTGAGTGAACCTAAAAATTATTTAAGATGAAATCCCGATTAATATGTATACTCTGAATCAACTAAAAAAACAGCTTTGTTTGATGCCAAGGCTCAGAATCCACTATGTAATATTCCAAAAGGATAAAAATACAATTGATAATACCAAAAAAACAACATAAACTAACCAGGAATTTTTAAATTTAGGAAGATTATCTTCTTTCAGAGTATCACCAAGGGAAGATCTAGACCCCACAGCACAACCACTTGATAAAAGAAAAGTCATAATCAAAACGGCAAACAATAAAATTGAACTTTGACCAAAAGGAAAAAAAAAGGAGCTTTAACCAGCTCACCTAAATTGTACATAATTGACATCATTCTCGTGACCACACAAAAGATCCATCTCCTGGTTTGATTGCTCAGGGTCATCCAAATTGCTCTTATAAGCATTCCATACCTTCAAAACAACATGCATGTAAGACCTTGTTGCATTACAATTTAGAAGCATTTATTGCAAGAAAATTAAGAAAACCCTAAAATATGAACAAAAGATAAGATACCCGGGCATATGTGTCAGAGCTACCAGTAACAAATACAGTCCCATTAGCATTGAATGCACAACAAAGGATCTGATGTGTCTGTTGACCAGCACTAGGAGAGGGATCAGTGACCTTTCCTGGCATTTAACTCATCACTCTGACTTAGTTTTTAAATTAACAAGAAATATGGAATAAATTTTCATGAAAAGCAAATAAAACAAACCAGCTAAAGTGTCTAAAGGCTTTGGGATGTAAATGCGTGGCTTTGCATTTGATTGCCTGGCATCCCATATACGACATGTTCCATCATCAGAGGATCTGACAAGAACAGGTTCCTCACAAACAACATAAAGAAGGCAAAATAAAATTAACATTATTTAGCATGCTAGATGTAATCAAATCTGATTTTTCACCTATCAAGACCAGTGAAACTGATCAAAATGGAAAACCTGCAAAGCTTGACCTTATTTTCTAATCTTTGAATCAAACATGTAATATGTTATTCCTTCACCATCTAATTGAACAAGTTAGGCCAGTTGAATACTAGAGCTGGTGTTTAGGCCAATTAAGTAGTCATTCCATGTCAAAGACATACATAGCTCCAGCACTTTCCTTATCATCTGCTTTTATATAAATAGGACTTTAAACAAGCCAACCAAAGAGGTTTGCCTAGTTCATCTACAAATAACAAAACCACGAACTGGTTATTTAGGATTGGCTATGTGAATTTTATTCCATAGAATATGAACTCAATTTAATGTTATATAGAAAAATAACATCTAATCTTCCAAATCATAATTAATTATGTTATGTAGCTTTTTGTTTGCTCTCTCTCTCTACCACTCGATATCCTCGACTAATATATTCAAATAAACAAACTATAACTTAGCAGTAATAATTGAACCTATCAATGACTTATTAAGATATTTTCAATTATTATCAAAGAATGGTTTTCAATTATTATCAAAGAATGGCTTCAAGTGCAGATTAGTACTGGCTAACATAGTCAAAAACATCTATCATTCTAATTGCCAACCACTCACAATATTTTGTCAACAAGGTAAATGTCAATGAGTCACTCGTGTCAACACACGGTTTTGATGGAACCTACCTTAAGGGCATGTCTTGATTGAGATTATGTAGAACCAATCCAAAGAGGAAGATTTTCTTAATATTTCTCATCCTTTAATTCAATCTGATAGCACAGGGAGGAGATAAATCGCTAAAAAAAGAGGGAAAGGTAAAAGAAGCACCAAAAAACTGTGCTTGCCGAAACAGCAATATCATCTCCCCACATCCATCCAATTATTTTTGTCAATCATGGAGAGGAAACAAAAGTTACAAAACTAAAAAGAGATGACAGGGAAAGAGGAGATATATCAACAAAAGCACTAGCAGTGGCATAGAGAATTGACATCAGAGTCATGTGCCTAAACATCACAATTTGCCACTACAACTTCACAAACTTTAATATTTAACATTATCTACAGTTTGAGAAAGTTAAGGCAGAATATTACATTGACTCTTTTAAAGATAAGATCGACTCCATCTTTGGGTTGACAAGCAGTTAAGATCAGGAATTATTTTAAATATCAGATCAACTCAATCAAAGTCTTTTTTAAAAAATTGTCACCGACTCTGGACAGAAACTGCATTGTTAACATTTCTCAATTGCTGTGTCAATATTGGGTCTTTGTCATCTTCGTCGCCTGGCTTATTAGTGTTTCAATTTTATATGTGGTACTTTGAATTGGTTGTGTAACAAATCGGGCAAAGTTTAAATCTATGTTCCAGGTTGAGAATGTTAGTAAATAGTTACAAAGTGTAAGTATGTATAGGTTTACTTTTTGCATGGAGGATTTAGGCAATGGCTATTATACTGCCATCCAGTATATGTGAATGTATTTATCTCGTTCTTTTTATCTGAATAGCATAATTCCATCTTGACATAAATGATAATAAGATAAATAGAAGAGGACCAAAAAAGAACATCCCCCAGTGCCAAAGAAACCAACAAAAACAACACAGTGAAACGAAATCATAATCTGAAAACACGAACGAGAGTAGCTGATAAACAGCAGCAGGTCTGGGATTAAAAGCGATGGCAGTTACAGCGCCAGTGTGCCCTTTCAGCACTGATATTGGATGCCCATCAGGTAGATGCCACTGCATTTGAAAGCCAGAACTATCAAAACTCAGAAGAAGAATACAGACAAATCAGGTAAATACTTCTCCAAAAAAACAAAATGAAAAGGACTAACAACTCTAATGATAAAGTCATTTGCAGAAGATGCCACCACAGCATTATTTGAACTCACAGCCAGGTCAGTAATGTCACCCTATATATAAGCAGACAAATTTATAATAGAAAAATATCGAGTGAATAGAAAGAAAAATGAAATCCCATGTCCAAATATGAAGAACATCATTGCTGCATCGAAGACTCACTTCATGTCCCCGGCAACTAGCTAGACAAAATGCAGTTTCCATTGACCAGATCTTCACAAGGCGATCATCTGACCCAGTTATTACATACCGCCCAGAACGATCAAATGTAGCTACAATTACAATTCCACGAAACATTATGTTGCACCACCTAGTTTGAAACTTGTAAAGAGTTTTAAATCAAAAATGGAAACCAGAAGCCACCAAACATAGAGAGGATCAAAAAAATAGGCAGCCTGGTGAATAAAGAACTAAAAAAATAAAAGTGGCATGTCAGGTTCATAAAAAAGAGTCCAAAACTAAAAGCTTCAATGTTAGTATAATAATGCAAGAAGTAAAGTAGATAGGATGGGAAAAAAAAATGGACCTCAACAATAAAGCATCTAATTTCACTGGGCTTAACCTTTGTCATGCAAGCAGTATTCATAATAAATAAGCATAGAAAAAGTTCTATGGGTTCCAATGATAAGAAAAAAAAAATGTAAAAGTGATAAATAAAACTATGTATATATACATATAAAAATCATATGAATCCCCACAAGTGTTCAAAAAAAACTTCAAATAATATATTGAATATAAGGCCAATGTATATGAATCCCCTTGCTTAGCATGGAATTATACTTTTAATAACTAGATCTTAGTTAACCCAGGATGCAATGGAAACATTACCATTGCACAAAGGTTCATAAAAAATGAATAGGAATGATCAATCGAAATAAGGCCAATGTACTTGGAGGAAACAATCAAAAAAATTAGGAATATTAAGTTTCTATGAATTGGCATGACTCTCATCCTCAAAACTTTGAGGTAAAAAGGTCAGCAAGTATGCATAAAGCTAAATCCCACAGGCTAACTGAATTGCCAAAATTTGGCATACTACCCTGGTGTTACTGGAAAAAAATACATTTGGGAAGAAAAAATGGTCAAAACGGTATGTCCTTGACTTAACAAATAAACCCAATATGAACATAAATTCCCCAACAACCAATTCTTAAATTAGTGGCACTGAGGCACACAATGCAACCAACTCTATGCAAAAGGAAATTTTATTCTCTGACACCTTGCTCAATGGATGTATTAGGCTAGGAGTAACATAAAAGAAAAGTAATGCCGTATCTTTTAGGAGCTCATGGTCAGAATTCCTTCCAAAAGAAACACAAAAACCTAGAAACATAAAGGCCTGATTGAAAAACCCATCTCACAAATTGGAGGAACAACATTGGCATGCAAATGTGCCACTTGTATAAGGAGAAGTCAAGTTACTTGCAAAGTATTTGAAATTGAAAAAAGGACCTAATATGTTTATGCACAACCCAATAGAAAAGTTACTCAAAACTAATATGTAAAACATAAATAGCATCTTTATCAGTCTAAAATAATCATAAAATAAATTGAGACTTTCAGTCCAATACCTAATCATGAGAAGGTAAATCAAACATACCACAATAGACAGCATTCTGATGCCCCCTTAACTTTTTTATGATCTCCATTTTTTGTACCAAAGTTGATGGTTTAGCAATTGCATAACATGCAGCACGAATCGATGGAGCACGACAGTGTTTTGTGAAACCACCACCTATCTCTCTTAAATTTAATCCATGAACTTGGCCAGCATGCATATGTGGCCAACGCAAGTAACGTGGCAACTTATTGGAGCTTTTAATCTCTTTACCTCTGTCGGCTGCATGTAGAAAAGTGAGTTTCAGGGTGAGAGAACTTCAACATAAAAAATTTATCAAAATTAAGTGGAGACAAGAAGAAAAAGACTAAATGTAAAGCAATCGATTTCCATTCTATGCATTAATTTTCACCCAAAATAATTTTGATGCATTAGCAAGAATTCAATAACAGATCAAATAGAATTCTACCTACTGAATTAGGAATATAGTGGTGGAAAAATTGTTTACATACAAGCAAGAAGAGAGAAGGAACCAGATCCCATAAGCGTAGGAAAAACAGCAGCACTTGAAACTCCTCCAATCATGGCAGGCAAAGGAGATGAATTAACTAATAATTGTTTCAAAAGCTTTAATATGTGATCCTTTTCAATATGAGAATACCTAAAAAGAACAAACAGTAAAGCTATGAAGAAAAAAATCAGAATATTTATCTTGTCACCAAAGAAAACATGAAAACTGCAAAACTATACTACCCTATATACCTTTGAGTCAACTTGATATAACAAAGAGGTAGTGACAAGCCATCATCATCTTCATCACCACTTGGTGCACCAGAACGTGAATACCAAGCATGGTACCTTCTAGGTAAAAGTTTGTGCTCTAAAAGTTCATTCCGCAGCTGCTCGTATGTCCTCTTACATGGCCCAGATGACAAAAAATGCATGATCAAAAAATAAACTTCCCTAATATCAATCTCTGGCGTCATTCTTTGGTCAACAGAGTTGAACTTCTCAAACATTCTTCTTGAGAACTTCAAAGGTGCCACAGTGATAGGAGTTTCATCTCCAGGAGGTTTGAATTTACTGGGAGCCATCTACAAAAACACACATGTGATTATCAAGCAATGAGATATTAAGAGGCGAACAGACTAAAAAGTGAAACCTTATTCAAAAGAAAGTGTGAGCAATGTGCTAACATAACTATAGATCACAAGGAACTAATCTATGATAACCAAAGAATGTTTAGATGTTTCCATCACAAATTCCTTCTACAAGTATATAATAAATATATTGAAAAACCAAAGAATGTTACTATCTTTCATGTTCAAGCACCAATCAGCAATAAAAGAATAGACCAGCAGCCAACTTCAAGTGTTCTCAGTAATTACATCTTCAAGGATATGCAGCAGATGGAAGCAGCAAAGCAGGATGAAAAAAGAAGGGAAACTGTGCAATAATACCATGAAATCAAGATGGAAAATTGGCCACCAGAGAACAAAATAAAACTTTATTTCTAGGCAGCCAAAATACAACAAAAGGAATATGCATTATGGAAACACTGATAGATAAGAGGTTCACCAACGAGTACAACTTTCATTTCCCTGAATGAGATATTGGTAGTTGCTGCACGCTGAATGTGTAGCTAAACAGTTACATGGCTACCATACCTAACATTCTCCATGATATCATATTTGTTTTGGGAAACTAAATTAAGGCAATTACTGAGGGTCTAGCTTTTTTGACCTTTTAATTACAAGAAAAACATGGATCCCGATTTTTAAATTCCAAATGATTTTTTTCTTTGAAGCTTCTAATATACATTAACTCCGCCCATGACGAACCAGTCATGACCGGTCCTAAGCCCGGATAAAGGAGGAGGATTGTGTTAGGTTGTCAACCAATGTTCAATTATGACAAATGTTTAATTAATAAATCCATTAAACTATTGTGTTAATGCTAAGTTGTTCCTCGGAAGGAACGAGTTGCAGGGTCCAACTGTAACATCTCGACAAGGACTGCTACATCTCCAGAACTCGAATGTAGTGCAAAATATGCAAGAGTTCACGTTGAAGGGTCCGACAGTAACATATCGACAAGGACAACTACATCTTCATGAGAATTTGGATTAGTGTTAAATAGGCAAAAGTTCTCACACCATAGGCTGGAAAAGAACAAATATTATAGGAAAACTAATAGTCTAAGATTTTGAACATGGAACATAGGAGCCCTCACTGATAAATCAATGGAGGTAGTAGATGAGATGATTAGGAGAAGAATTGATATTTTGTGTGTACAAGAGACAAAATGGGTAGGCGAGAAGACAAAGATGATAGAAAAATCGGATATTAAGTTATGGTACACAAGAAAGAGTAAAACAAGAAATGAAGTAGGTATTGTTGTAAATAGTTTGTTAAAAGATGGAGTTGTAGTAGTTAGAAAAGGGGATAGAATTATAGCCCTTAAGATAATAGTGGCGAAAAAAACTATGAACATAATTAGCATATATGCACCACAAGTAGGATTAGATGAAGGTACCAAATCAAGGTTTTAGAGCGACCTAGATGAAGTATTACAAAATATTCTACTAAATGAAATGATTTTAATAGGAGGTGATCTAAATGGGCATGTAGTGAAAACTAAGGAATATGAAAGTACACAGAGGTTATGGGTTTGGAACGAGAAATGAAGAAGAGAAAACTATATTGGATTTTGTGATAGTATATGACCTTATACTAGATAAAACGTTTTTTAAGAAAAGAGAACACTTGGTTACGTTCAAAAATGGGAATAATAAATTACAAATTGACTTTCTTTTGATTGGGAAGAGGGATAGAAAGATTTGTAAAGATTGCAAGGTCATCCCAAGAGAAAGCTTAACTACCCAACATAAATTAGTAGTGTTCGATATACGCTTCAAGTATAGTATCAATAAAAATAAAATATATACGACCCTTAGAATTAAGTGATGAAAGATAAAGGATGAGAAGCAAAATATATTTAATAAGAATGTAGGAATACAAGTATTAGGTGAAATATAAGGTGACTCTAATATGACATGGGATAAGAAGGTATCAAAGTTGAAAATAGTAGCTAAGAGTGTACTTGGTGAGTTAAAGGGACATGCACCACCAAGTAAAGAATCTTGGTAGTGGAATGAGAAAGTACAAAAGAAAATGAAGGAAAAATGAACAACTTATAAGTAATTATATATTTGTAAGAATGAGAAAGATTTAAAGAAATATACAATAACTAAGAAAGGGGCTAAGAAAGTAGTGAATGAAGTAAAAAATAAAACTTTTGAACTATTATATCAAAAATTAGATACAAAAGAAGGGAAAAGAGACATTTATAGAATAGCTAAAATTGAGAGAAAGGAAGACAACAGATTTTATCCAAATAAAATGTATTAAAGATGAATGCAATAGGGTACTAGTAAATAATAGAGAAATAAAAGAGCGGTGAAAGAAGTATTTTCATCAATTTTTTAATAAAGGTCTATGTGACCAACTTAACTTAGGTAATTTAAGTAGGTCAAATGAATATAGAAATTTAAATTTTTATTGTAGAGTTCAAACTTCAGTAGAATAAGTTTTAAATAAGATGCACAATAAAAAAGTCATTAGACTAGATGATATTCCGATACAGGTATAAAAGTGTCCAGGGAAACAAGATATTGAATGACTTATAAAATTATTTAATATGATATTAAAAACGAAAAAAATATCTGATAGGGTAATTACTCCAGTTCCCTTATATAAAAACAAGTGAGATATATAAAATTGTGCAAACTATAAGGATATTAAACTAATAAGTCATACTATGAAACTTTGAGAAAGAGTAATAAAAAAAAAGGAGACCACGGTGATCGAAAATCAATTTTGTTCATGCCTTAAAAGTCAACAATAGTAGTTATACATCTTTTTAGCCAACTAATTAAAAAATATCATGAGCAAAAATAAGATCTACACATGGTATTCGAAAAAAATTACGATAGAATCTCAAGAGAAATTATATAGAGAATTCTAGAAAAGAGAGGTGTTAGCGTAATATATATTGAACTAATTAAGAATATGTATGAGCATGTAACTACCAGAGTGAAAACTTTAGGCGGAGTAACTAAAGCATTTCCAATAAAAATAGGTTACATTAAAGATCAGTTCTAAGTCTCTATCTTTTTACACTAATTATGGATGGTGGTGCATGTTATTTACAGATGATATTATTTTGGTAGATGAAACGCGTGAAGGAGTAAATACTGAATTAGAATCTTGACGAAAAATACTAGAAGGAAAAGATTTTAGACTTAGTAAAATAAATATAGAATATATGGAATCTAAGTTTAGCAATATTAAACGTAATGAAACAATTGTTAAGATAGGAGATGAAGAGTTACCTAGAACTAAGAGCTTTAAATATTTAGGATCATTTTTACAAAATGATAGAGAAATTGAGAGATGTCTTACGTAGAATACAAGCGAGATGGTTGAAATGGAGAAGAGCGTCGGGTGCTTTATGTGATCATAAAGTATCTCTAAAACTTAAAGGAAAATTCTACAGAACTATAGTTAGACTTATTATGTTATATGAAGTTGAATGTTAGGTTATGACTCGAGCATATGAGCAAAAAATGAGAGTTGCAGAAATGAGGCTGTTAAGGTGCATGTGTGGACATATGAGGATAAATAGAATAAGAAATGAGAGCATTAGAGAGAAAGTCAGAGTTGCATCTATTGAGAAAAAACTCCGCGAGACACATTTAGGATAGTATGGGCATATACTCAGACAACCAATAAATGCTACAGTTAGACGATGTAAAACTATGATAAACGCACACATCAAATGAGAAAGACCAAAAAAAACTTTGTTAGCAATAATAAAACAAGATAAAATTTATTTAAGTATAAATAATGATATGTAAAGGATATATCTCAATGGTATAAAAGATTCATATAGCCAACCCCACATACTGGGATAAGGCTTAGTTGTTGTTGTTGTAAGCTTCTAATATACATTAATCAGCAATTAAGAATCTTAACTATTGAAAGGAAAAAAAAATAGATGATGACGAAGAAGACATCTCCAACCTTCTTAAAAATTAAGGAATAGCCTACACTTGTTCTGCAGAAAAATTAAGGGTGAAGTATCACGCAAAACAGAACCCTAAATAATCGTCTCCAATGATTGAATAGCACGGAAACTTCATCAGCATCGAGAATATAATTAAAATAAACTAAAATTATACTATGATCATACCTCGACCAGGGAATGCTCTTCTGAGGGTCCCCCTTAAAACCTACAAAATAACTAACGACGCCGCATTACTCCACAATGTGAAGCAAAAAAAAAACCTAGCCTTGCAGCACAAGATTGCCCGAGAACATAACAGATTCGGAATTATCCCTAAGGTTATTAGTGATCAGATTACGAAGAAGATCAGATGAGAGGAGGTGAAACCAACAGCAGCAACGGCCGCGAGCGATCTGGCGATGAGGCTGCTTAGGAAATGAATCAGAGGCCAGAGACGACGGCGAGGGAGGGCGGAAGTGAGCAGGGTTTTCGGCGGCACAGAGAAGCCGAAGACATCGGCGTCTGGCTAGGATACCTTCACCCCCTCACAGTTTGACGGAAACGTAGCCTCCGTTCTGTCATTTTGGATACAGGATCAAAAGACGTAACGGACGTTGATTTTGAACAAACGGGACTCCAAATGATTCTAATTAACCTGTATTGTAAACTTTATTGTACGGACAATTAATAATTCGGTAATTTACTAAAAGATATATTTAGATTTTTAAACTTTATAAAAAAAATTTATTTAAACTCTATAGTTTTCGACTATTTTCAAAAAAAAATTTTACATTTTAATATTTTTATTTATAATAATAATAATATCATTTTAAATCATTATATAATAATTATTTCACTCTAAGTTATACTAATTTAATCGTGTTTACAAGATAATGGTTCATATTAAATAGATATGAAAGTGCCAAATTATAAATAAATAAGTAGTATAAAAGGTTAAATAT
>JBBMJZ010011808.1:0-11316 GCA_037833815.1 Zingiber zerumbet | reverse complement strand
ACTCTTCATGGGCATGATTCCCAATGTAAATCCGATCGGCTATATAGCAGGTGAAACTCCCTCTAGGAGATAGCCTTATCAAGGAACCACAACCACCTGTCAGAGAATAACGGTTGCTTGTCAGGAAATATTCCTCTGCTTTGACATATATATGCAACAGAACCTTCCTCTGCCTAAGAGAAGGCGGTTGTACATCCTCCACTACCTAATATATTCTGACACTTAACATTCTCAAACGTCTTATTATTGCGGAAGTTATGAGAGACAGTATAAAAAGGGCTCTTCTTCGTTGGCTAGGTACACACGCACGTACACGCATCTATATTAGTATTCTACTATTTATTTTGTTCTCCATTTTCTACCATTTTAATTTGAGCATCATGTCTACGCCAAAGACCCTCTCCCTGGTTCTCCCTCTAACATTCCCATTGGCCCTATCTATGATGTATATAAGTCCGCAGCTTCCAACTCGAAATTTTTCCTCAGTTAATATTTCTATTATCTCACCAGTCACTCATCCATTCAACTTCTCTGGACGGAATCAGAACGATTATGAACATGTTAAATATATAAATTTTTTAAAATAAATCAATAAATTTATATTATTAAATTCAATAATCAATTAAAAATTTTAAACAACAAATTCAATAACATCTAATGAATTAGTTATATTTAAATCAAACTCAACTCAGATTCGTAAAAAAAAAAATCAAACTTAAATAATCATTTTTACCATTTAATTATTTTAGGCAGATCTACTTGATTACTCTATAAAGAATCAACAACTACCTCGCTATTTATATACATCACGGCAGTTAATTCCACCGTCCGTGTCAGCGTGCGGTCGGCCGCATTTACTTAAGTCATCTACCCAGGGTACGACCGGTTTTGCTTAATCCTCTACTCACAGACGTACCCCCCAGTTTCTTCTTACTCACATCCCCGACTTATGCGGGACCCACAATAACCAAACCTCTGGTCATTCCGTGGGCAACTTAAATTGGGTGGTCGTAAGAGTTTTTCTTTTTTCTTTTTGCCACCAAACGGCTAGTGTTAAAAATTTGACCATTTATATATATATATATATATGTATATTAATTTAATTAAAATCAGATTGACGTGCCGTTTAATTAGGACATAAATGAATTGAATCTTCACCTATAAATTTGGAGTTTATTTATCTTGATTTAAGACAATATATTAATTAAATGAATAAATTTAAATAATTTGTAAATAATTTTGAGTTCTAATCGTTAATATTCATGAAACATTCATAAATAATATTTATGAATAATATTTCTAAATTGTATTTATTAATAAAATTCTTATTAATATACTAGATAAATAAATAAAATTTTAAAATAATAAATGAATGTATACTATCAAACTTAATTTTAAAATATAAAAATTTTAAATAATTAAATAAATTTAAATTAAAAACTTGATTATATATAAACAAACCAAACTAAAAAGAAGCAGCTTGTGCAGACTGGACTTCGACTTCACTTGATTACAGCATAACAGCTCCTGCTGCTAGCACTCCGAGGAGATTAGAACAGGAGGAAGAAGACGAAAGAGCACGGTAGCTTTTCTTTTTCCCACGGAATGCCCGGAAGTTTCGTCCTACATTGCTAACTCTTTCCTCTTTCATTCCCCTCTTGGCTAGGGCTCGTTGCAGTAGGTCCTCCAGATCTCGGTCAGGCCGACCTCTGAAGGCGTGATCGGCGTGATTGAGCGGCTCGGAGGGTGAGTTATTTTTCGAGGTTTGCGTCGGATTCAATGTGTTGAGTCACTCTTTTAGGTTCCAGTACGCTATTGAAGTGATTTGCTTGAGGAAAAATGAGATTTTGATTTGGCTTTGTTGATTGTGGTTTCGACTTTCGATCAAAGGCTGCAATGAGAAATGGGCGCAAAATGGGTTTTGGTTTGTTTTGTGTGCAGATCTGGGGAGAGGTGTGTTGGTTAGTGCATGAAAGGGAACTTGAGGCTCCTGTGTGAGGGAGGAATGGCGTATTCTGTCGATTGAGCGGATAATGCTCGTGTGCAAGTGCTCACATTTCTGTCACCCATGTTATTATTGGGTTTTTTTCTCTTTAGATAATAAATCTGTTGATTACTGGGAGAAAAGTGTGCGCCTTGGCCCTTCCTCAGTTACAAGATTGGACAGATGCTCTTATTTCTTTATCACTTTTTTAACTCATTTCACCCGCACAAAATCTGTATCTCTTTTGAATTTCTTCACCAAAGAATGTGGAAGAGTTTGATTGGTAATATTAACACTAAGTGTCTCCGCCTGTTTCACCGCTGATCTCTTATTGAACTCAACTGTCATTTTTGAAAGAAAAGCACATTGGTGAACAAGAATAGATATGTAGTGATTGTGACAACCTATGCCAACTTGCAAAGCTTATCACTAGCCATTTTTGAAAGAAAGCACATTGGTAAGAAAGAGTAGATATGTAGTGATAGCGACAAACTATTAAAGCTATTAAAGCAAATTTAACTTATCTCTGATATGTGTTATTTTAGAGCTTTCTTCTGCATCTTGGTTGCACTGAGGATGTTAAATATATCTCCTTTATCCTTCCATGAATGCATAAGCTTTAGATTTCATTAGACAAAGAATTAAAATTCACACTGTTCTTCTCTCTTGTTTATGATATTCATGTTATTTTACTAATGACTGCTTTACATTGGATCTAAAGAGTTAATGGTCGGAAGACAATTTTTTTATCAACGTTATTGCAGTTTTAATGATCTTTTTTCAAAGCATCTACTGTCTTTTGATCCAGAGACTACAATTCTTTTAGTAGCATGTCTATGACTTTCTATAAACCTTGATTTTACTTATTTTGCATACCGTTTTGAAACCAGATTTCAGATAACTGCATACAAGTTGCTATTTCTCAAATAAGCTTCAGGCTAGCATTATTATTTTAACTCTTAAGCTCTATGGATTCACTATTGTCTACTAAATAATTATGCTGGAAAATATTTCACAAAATTCCCACTCTTCTGCATGCTATATATATATTTTTAAGTTTCATATGATTTCATGTCATGATAAACAATGTTTTTTTTTGTCCTCAATATACTGTAAGAGTGTCTCTTTGATTTCTACAATGGCTTGACAATGTATTCATCAGAGACATAATCCTCACTCTATTTTGTTAAACTAAATAGCACTTTTAACCTTTATTTTCTGTTAGAACTTGCAATTCCACTGCGATGACTTACTTTCCATCAAGTCTACTTGTAGTCTTAATTTCCTGTTGGACTGATCCTGGATGACCTTTCTAATTTCTTGTTATTGTTCACAACTTGTACCTTCATATCATGGATTTTCAGTTTCTTTTTCTTAGGTTTGTTCAGTAGGATAATAATTGGTTACACTACATAGTTTCCAAAATTAATTACTGGAATCAAATTGAGTTTTTCAATTATATGTAGATCTCTCATAAAGAACAGCAAGCCTTCATAAAGATGAGCAATTATAAATTGGGTGTGGAAGTTGCAAGTGCCCATGACCTTATGCCTAAGGATGGACAAGGTTCTTCCAATCCATGCGTGGAGCTTCATTTTGATGGTCAAAAGTTTCGCACAACAATTAAGGAAAAAGATCTTAATCCTGTATGGAATGAGTGCTTCTACTTCAACATTGCAGATCCTGCCTTTCTCCCTGAGCTTGCTCTTGAAGCTTTTGTGTACAACATAAACAAAACCACTCATTCCAGGTCATTCCTTGGCAAGGTTCGCATTGCTGGAACCTCTTTTGTCCCCTTAGTTGATCCTGTTGTACTCCACTTTCCATTGGAAAAGCGTGGTATATTTTCACATGTTAAAGGAGAACTTGGACTTAAAGTATTCGTCATTGATGACCCCTCTATAAAAGCTTCTAATTCCCTCCCAGCTACCGATCCTTATACAAGTAATGTTTCTCCAAGCTTAGCTCATGAAGTTCCTTCTCAAGTTCCGATTACACAAACAAACCTACCTCCAGAAAACAAGCATGAATCAAGGCATACCTTCCATAGTATCTCGAAAGAGGTCCATGAGCACCACTCATATGCTCCAATCAGTGAACTAGTTAGGTATGTGTCGGATCCTATGAAACCTGAGCCTCCACCTCCCAAAATTGTTAGGATGTACTCAGGATCATCCTCACAACAACCAGTTGATTTTGCGCTAAAAGAAACTAACCCTTTCCTTGGTGGGGGCCAGATTGTTGGAGGCCGTGTTATTCGTGCAGAGAAGCCTTCTAGTACATATGATCTTGTAGAACAAATGCACTATCTTTTTGTTCGTGTTGTGAAGGCACGAGATTTACCGACCATGGATATTACTGGAGGCCTTGATCCTTATGTTGAAGTGAGAGTAGGTAATTACAAGGGAACCACAAAACATTTTGAGAAGAATCAGAAGCCAGAATGGAATGAAGTCTTTGCATTTGCTAGAGAGAGGATGCAGGCATCAATTCTTGAAGTCGTTGTCAAAGACAAAGATCTGCTCAAAGATGACTTTGTTGGGTTGGTACGCCTTGATTTAAATGATGTTCCTATACGTGTACCACCAGATAGCCCATTGGCTCCGGAGTGGTACAGGCTCGAGGACAAGAAAGGGGAGAAAACAAAGGGTGAACTCATGCTTGCAGTTTGGATAGGAACCCAGGCTGATGAATCATTTCCTGATGCATGGCACTCTGATGCAATTGCACCTGCTGGCACCTCTGCTGTTGGCTCTCACTTCAGGTCGAAAGTATATCATGCACCTAGGCTGTGGTATGTTCGGGTCAACATTGTCCAGGCACAAGATGTTATAATTGCTGATAAGACCCGCTTTCCTGATGTTTATGTTAAGGCACAACTTGGAAATCAGGTATTGAGAACGAGAACAGTTCAGGCACGAACATTTAATGTTTGCTGGAATGAAGACCACATGTTTGTGGTTGCTGAACCTTTTGAGGATCACCTCATGCTTTCTGTAGAAGACTGTGTGGCGCCAAATAAAGATGAGGTGATTGGTCGTGTTGTTATTCCTTTAGGACTAATAGAGAAGCGAGCTGATGACCGCATTGTCCATGGTCGGTGGTTCAATCTTGAAAGGCCAGTCACAGTAGATGTTGATCAGATCAAGAAGGATAAATTTTCGAGCCGGATTCACCTCCGTGTGTGTCTGGATGGAGGATATCATGTGCTTGATGAGTCCACCAATTATAGTAGTGACCTTAGACCAACAGCAAAGCAACTTTGGAAACCACCAATTGGGTCGCTTGAGCTCGGGATACTTAAAGCAGAAGAGCTTCATCCTATGAAGACACGAGAAGGAAAGGGGACATCGGATACCTATTGTGTAGCCAAGTATGGCCAGAAATGGGTGCGATCTCGCACCATCATAAACAGCCTATCTCCGAGATACAATGAGCAGTACACATGGGAAGTGTTTGATCCAGATACAGTTCTTACAGTTGGTGTCTTTGACAATTGCCAACTAGGAGAGAAGAGTCCTAATGGCAACAAAGATGCTAAGATTGGCAAAGTTCGCATACGTCTTTCAACCCTTGAAACAGGCCGTGTGTATACACATGCATACCCTCTTCTAGTTTTACACCCTTCTGGCGTCAAGAAGATGGGCGAACTCCACCTTGCTATACGGTTCTCATCTACTTCATTGATTAACATGATGTGCATGTACTCAAAACCTTTGCTGCCTAAGATGCATTACATACGGCCTCTACCTATGATGCAACAAGATATGCTGCGGCACCAAGCTGTTCAAATAGTGGCTGCACGACTTAGCAGAATGGAGCCGCCCCTCAGAAAGGAAGTTGTCGAGTACATGTCTGATGTCCACTCCCATCTATGGAGTATGCGTCGAAGCAAAGCTAATTTCTTCAGGCTTATGTCAGTTTTCTCAGGTGTTATTGCAGTGAACAAGTGGTTCCGTGATGTTTGTGCATGGAGGAATCCCATCACCACTGTCTTGGTGCACATTCTATTTTTAATGCTAGTCTGCTTCCCAGAACTGATACTTCCTACAGTTTGTCTGTATATGTTCCTGATTGGCATTTGGAACTACCGCTATCGTCCTCGTTATCCTCCACACATGAACACAAAAATTTCACAAGCGGAAGCTGTGAACCGAGATGAGCTTGATGAGGAGTTTGATACCTTCCCTACCAGCAGGAGCGCTGAATTTGTTCGTATGAGGTATGAACGGCTAAGGAGTATTGCTGGAAGGATACAAACTGTGGTTGGAGATTTAGCAACTCAAGGGGAGAGGATCCAGTCATTGCTTAGTTGGAGAGATCCCCGGGCCACTGCGATATTTGTGGTTTTCTGCTTGATGGCCGCGCTTGTGTTGTATGTGACCCCATTGCAGGTGTTGGCTGCCTTAGCTGGCTTCTATGTGATGAGGCACCCAAGGTTCCGACACAGGTTGCCTTCTGCACCAATAAATTTCTTCAGGAGGTTACCAGCAAGGACAGACAGTATGCTCTAACTATGTAGTTGCAAGTTAAATTCTAAGTGTGATGATTTCATCTGTTATGTATCTTTTATGCAATTCCCCTTTTCCTTATGTTCTAGTCTTTAATAGTAGGCAATCGCCACCAACCATCGAAACTTCTCTACTACCATCTCGATCGGGAATCATCTGCACAAGACGATGAGTCTTGAGACTACCAAGCCATCTTGGCATCAGGTTTTAATGCAGTTGTAATGTACTTAACTTTGTTATTCAGGTGATAATAATGTAGAGCTTATCTTTGTTTGTTATGCAACTAAAGTTAAGTATTGTGTTGTAATGTACTTATAGTTCATGAGGGGTGATATGCTCCATATCCATTCGTGAGCATTTAGTGTTAATTTTTATTTTTTTAATGTTCACTTCCTTTTTTAGCTTAAATCCTAAACCTTAAGTTCTATTTTTTTTAAAATTAACACTAGATGATCACTTCCTTTTAGCTTAAATCCTAAACCTTAAGTTTTATTTTTTTTAACACTAGATGATCACTGATAGGTGTATAGCATATCACCTAAGTATAGTTCATATATTTGGGGTGACCGGTCGATCCCATGGAAGTTTCAACAGTCATGACACCTTGAACTATGACAACTTAGATTACAAAGTTAGTTGTAGTGCATAAAAAAAATATTGAAAGATAGTGCAAAAATTTGAAGGCAAGCATAGAGCTGCAAAGGTAACAATCTAACTCCAATCAGTAGTACCACTCTCAAAATTTCTCTGTGGGATTGAAATGATGATATAGTTATGTTCGAGATGTTCTACTTGAATAGAAGCTTATTCAGCCCACTTTTTGCACTCAACAAAGTTGCTTGATTCATCATATTCTATGAATGGAACTGAAATGGTGGATATATAGTTAATGAAATTTGAAGTGGGATAGTATCAATAATGTACTGCTAGCTGTTTCTCCATGGAAGCCACCCTACCCTAGATCATGTTGTGCATGAAACATTGCTTTCGTATCTCTTCGGTCCCACGAGTGCCTCCAACGAGCAAAAGAGACAATGTTAACGTTGCTTTACGGCTCCTTAGTCATCAAACACCGGTCCAACTCAATTCATTGCCGCCCCCTTCTTGATAAAGATTCGCCAACGCCTTTGTAGGTTCAATTTGAATAGAGACGACTCAATTATACATTTTGTGTTCATTACCACATATGGTGTGTGTGGTATGTGACTAGGTTGATGAACTTCCGTCTATCCGTAAGAAGAGGAAAAAATGGAAATCACTGTTGACAAGTCGTCTACCTTCCAAATATAAATAATGATCGCTTGTCTTTAAACAAAAGGCAATGGAGTTTCATTCATTTATTATTTTGTTTTTCATGTTAATAAGGAGTTTCTTATGAAGGTGAACAAATATTTGTAAAATAAGCAAAATGAAAGTGTAGGAACAAAGTTAAAATGATATGTTTACTAAGATGCTTAACTTTTAACCCAATTGAATCGCTTAATATCGGCTAGGTTTGGTTTACCAAGATAATCTACAAATACACATGGCCTAATATGCATGCTTGAAACTCATGCCTTTACATTGTCCAATTCATTTGACTACTCAATTATGTTGATTCGCTTAGTCCCCTTGAACTATTCGGTCGCTTTAAGGTTAGGTTAATCCATTTTTCACATGATATATCAAATTTAAATTAGTAAATTATGGATCAAACCAAATCATGTCTTCGTCGGCTTCTTCTTCTTCTTCTTATTTTTTTTTACCATGCCACCCACCCTAGATTCAACTTAGATTATAAAACATAAGGCATTAGCTTTCCTTTCAATTTCTTGGGTCCCATGAATGCTACTTATGATTACTGAAAGAAGCACCCCGGCTTTAGGGTTCCTTTCTAGCCTAACACTGGTACAATTATTCAATTCAATGCTGCTCCATTCACAAAGATTCCCAAAGACAAAAACATAATAATAATACACCTCTCAAATGAAGCTAGCTAGAGGCCATTGACCATGCTTAACTCTTTTATAGCTCTAAAGAACTCTTTTGATCTAGGCTTGATATGAGATTATAGTTTGATGTGGCAGAGCCAGCCAACTCCCGTCGAGCTCAAGTTGAGTTAGTTTGAGTCACATCCGAATTAAGTTCAAGCCGCTCCTGAACTCGAGGTATGTCTTTTGAGAATCTAGATGGTGACAACATTGGAGGTACAAGAGATTACTATTTTCACTCCTTTTAACCTTTTTGTGAGATCTAGCTAATTTCAACCTTTAAAGGTTCCCCTTGGCTTCCTTTTTAACTCTTTCTCTAATCTTTCGGGTCATCATCGTTGGAGATCTTCGTCTCAATCCTTGCATTGCTTGGCATAGCAAGCAACCAACCGGCCGATAGAAGCCGATCCGATGGAGGCCAATCTAATAAGAGTCTATTGACACCAATTCAACGCGTGTCCGATCTACCAAAAGAGCTCAATCCATCCATTCCTCGATCTCAATCGGATCAAGTCGCTATCTCAAAACTATTCTTGGATGCTTTATCATTAGTCAAATGTAACCCATAGCTATCCAAATGTGCTTTGTTCATAAAACCATTAATTAACCTCACATCACATGGAACAGTAAACTAGTAAGGAAAGCTGCAGGGAAGAGAGTGAAGCTTCATGTGCATGCTCACATGGAGCTCCCATGCAACCTCCCTCCACGTACAGATTCAGCCCAAACCCTAAACAAGACAAATTAAAATAGAAATATAGAAAATGAAACCTCCATTGAAGCCCTAAACATTGTCAATAGCGAGGGAAACAGAGGGAGGAAACTCTGGGAATCACGTGGTCTTATCAAAGCCCTAGCTAGCTCGACATGGCCAGCTCACCTGCACCTCCCTACCCCATAAATTTATTAGAAGAAACAGGCCAAAGACCAGTCAATGAAAGATCCCTCAGTCCTTTCCTTAAAGCAGCAGCAACCTCATCTACTCATCATCACCATCATCTTCTCCAACAACTATACTATACTTGTGTTACTGATCTGATCAATGCTGTTTGGATGAATCTCTGTGCCAATTCTGATGTCAGTTAATTCACTGAAATGCTAGCTGTTGGTTTAGTTTTTTAAAGAAAAACAAACTGAGGAAGATTGCAGCGAGATCATATCAATGTCGATAGTCGTGTAGCAAGCAAGCAAGCAAGCTGCCACCAATTATGGGAAGAACAGTTTCAGGAACACATGACTGCAGATATCTGATCTATGTGCAAAATTATGTATAAAATTGTGTACAATAGATCATTCCCTACTTTAAATTCCCGTGTATTGACGGAGCTAGCTTTGGGTAAACTTAAATATGTTGTGATTGCGATCGATCATCAATTTTAATAAATTTGATGAATCGCTTTCGTATCTACTGAGGATCATTTAGAGACGAACAAAAATATCATTTTACCATGACGGACGGCAGTGGCAGATCTAGAGGGGAGCGGGGGTGTGCTTGAGCACCCCCTTGCTCCCGGAAAATTCCACCTGTATACTGTAGTCTGAGGAGCAGCGAGAAGGAAGACCAGCTCCAGCTCCCTTCTTTAAGTATCCTTTTCCTTTTTTTTGTCTGAATCCTGACGGACGGTCACCGATCGACTTGGTCCAATTTTAAAAGCACTGATCCGATCTGACAGCACATGTAACTCACCCATCTCCCACCGACACCTTACTCATTTGCCCGTGTGGGACCACCCCCAAATTTGGCAACTTCCCTGTGACTGTGAGTGAGCTCATGGCCGCCTTTAAGTTTTAACACTAAACCCCCCAATTTGTACTAGCACTGACCGGGGCTCCTCCGATCCGCCATTAGATTGCGCCAGCTGAGGTGGAGAGGTCTAGATGCCACCATGAGCCCGTTCAACAGTGGCATGTGCCTGCCCCTGGCCGACGGTGCAATCTCCCAAATACATGATACAATTGTAAGATATTTTTCTTCGGATAATAAATTTGAGAGGTTGGGTTGCTGGATCCTGCTTTACGAGTACATTTTATTTATTGTAATGATTAGTAAAAAACTTTTGTAGGGTTAAATCATCCTCTATATTAATTGGCACGAAAGGTTAGATACATGTGCTAACTTAAAAAACAATTGCATGAGCCATTAGGAATGATAATGCATAGTAATCCTGTCTGAAAGTGGGGGAGATGACGCTCTGTCTAAAGATGAAGTCGAGGTAGCTTGTATGTTGATTGGGAGAAAACTCTTAGCTGACAGAAGATGACACTATGCAGTCCAGGAATTAAGAGTTGCGGACCCACGCACACCATAGACAAAGCTAATGGAAGCGTTAGAGTGAGAATTAGGGAAGGAGTTTATGGCACAGACATTCCGACGCTCAAGTAAAAACAGTAGCCGAACAAAATGGAAAAGACGATGAACAGTGGAATAACAATGTAAATGCGTGAGTGTGCGGATGCGTATGCATTCATACTCGTACCTTACCCAACGAAAAGGACTCCCTTTTATACTGTCTCTTATAATCTCTATATTAATGGGATGGCAAATAATATTTAGTGTCAAAGTATTTCGGATGGTGGAGTATGTATGACAACCTTCTATAGGAGGAGGAATGTGTCATTGCATGCATATGTCAGAATACATATTCTCTGACAGGTTGTTACGATTCTTTAATAGTGTTATCACCTAAAGAGAGTTCGACCAACTCTGAGCCTACCATCTATAAATTAGGAGTCATGCTCACGTGCGGAACTGAGCCGCGAATGTTCAATTGGTGCTAGGATCGGGTGGATGTCTGCTAAGAGCCTTACATTTGGAGAAGTGAGGAGCTGAACCCCTAAGGTCCGACCAACT
>JBBMJZ010011800.1:0-11316 GCA_037833815.1 Zingiber zerumbet | reverse complement strand
GCATCTCCAATGTAAGCTTTGTTAGAGGTTTGTAAAATTGAAAAACCTCACCAAAAAGAGTTTTTATGATTATGTATGTAAGGCTTGGGGTGTTTAATTTAAGAGCAGGTTTGAGTTTTTAAACTTGCTTTTTTCTCTTAAAGGTGGAGTCAATAATTAATGTCAATGATTGTCATAATGTTTTATTTTATAAATAATTAATAATAAGCTTACTTATGGAGAGAATTAATGTGCATGAGCCATGCAATTACATGTGGATAGAATTATAAAAAAACTCACTTAGAGCTTTAACCATTGGAAATATTTCAACTAGTTTTTATAATGTTGATGTGACATATTGAAATCTTTAAAAAAACTCATTCAAAACTTTAATGATTGGAGATGGCCTTATCTATTGAGCATGTTTCAATGAGTTTTTATAATATTGATGTGACATATTGGAATCTTAAAAAAATTCATTTAGAACTTTAACGATTGGAGATGCCCTTATAAGAAATTACAGAGTAATTATAATGTCAATAAAGAGAACCTTAATTTTTGTGATAGTAAAATTACTTTCATGTATCAGATAGTTGATGTTTAATATTTTTTTTTAACATCTAATTTATCGAACCAATTAATATAATCACCAATTTAATTCCATAAAATTTTTCTACTAGTCACACGAATCATGAGTCAATATTCAATGTTGAACATTATCATGGTTGAAACACATCATCAACTTATATTTATTCATATTCTGGAACTAGATAATAATTTACAATAAATCTTAAATTCTTATATCTAAACTAGATGTATATTATAAGTGCTAAAAATCATCTTAAAATAATATTTTTAAATATTATAGAAACAATAATGCTATTCACTATATTATTTTTTACATAATTTACCTTCAAAATATAAATAAATAAACAGATTGTGTTTTGTAGAAAAGTTAGAAAGCATTCTTGAGAAAATCTCAAAGAAAATAAATGAGAACGTAGATTATTTGTCAAATAATAATCTACATAGAGTAAGTCCTAATCAATTTCTTTATAAAAAATAAGTCTTTTAATTATTATTATTTTTGGATTCTATACCATTGAAATAGTATTTTGAGAGAGAAAGTCATGTGTAAAATAAGACAAGTCTTCCATTTGAATGATCACATAATTATCGTTGATAAATATAATTATGTGATTATCAAATAATCATATAATTAAGATTATATGATTATTAAATAATTATATAATTAAGATTTGGAGGAATAAAATATAACCTTTGGTTCAATTCTAATTCTAACAATCCCAACAAAATTTATTTGATTTTACTTTATTACCCGTTAAAAAAAACTTATTCTAATTATTTAAATCTAAAACTTTTAATTCCCTGTGTTTTTCTGTGCCGATCGCTGATTTTTTTCTTACTGTGCCGACTCTCTCACTCACCCGCGCACTCTCGCCGTCGCCGCCGCTATGAGCCGGCGTCGCAGTCGGCCGACGCCTTCCCATCGCCACTGCTCCCCCTCCGCTGTGGGTGTCGTCGGAGAGTGACAGAGGAGAGCTGGCGCCACTGCCAGCCGCCGTCCCTCCGCTGCGAGCCGGCGTAACCGCCGCCGGCCGGCGCCTTCCCATCGCCAGCAGTCCACGTGAGTGCAGAACGAGACGTCCCCTTCGTCCGCCCCCCCTCGCCTCGCTCCTTCCTCGCCTAACGCCCGCCCTCCGCGCGCAGAAAAGCGAGGATAATTTTGGAAAACACTCTTTTGCTGACGTTTTAGTGATAACAGACATCCTTGATCGATCAATACCTAAACCAAACAGCGTCAACGATAACCTTCTAGAGATAACATTGATAACCTTGAACCAACGCGCAGGGAAGGGGGCATTACACAGCAGGCGTTCGAGGGACGGGGGCATAGTTTGCAAACTGATGAGCGAAAGCAAGGGAGATGACAACCACGGCGGCGCGGACGCACAGACGCTGGTGGAGGCCGCGCTTGAGGTCTTGAACATGGCCGATCCGTTTGAGAAGGCTCGTCTCGGCGAAGCCTCTGCCGTCCGATGGCTACAAGGCGCGATCTGTATCCCCTATCGCGACGAAGGCCCTCCTCCGCCCGTCCCCGATCGACCCGCCCGGCTCACAACCGTAATCTTCACCCCCCCTTATTTCACTACTTATTTGTACCCCCAAATCAAGAAACTAACAGACAGGTTTCTGCGTACTCGCAGATGAAGCTGGTGTCTCCGAGCATGATGCCGAAACTCGGCAAAGCCGGCAGCCTTCAAAGCCGGCAAGCTATTGTACACAGCCTCGCCCACACGGAAAGCTGGGCCATCGATCTTTCCTGGGTCAATTTTGTTTTGATTGCTACTGCCTGCAATATGTTTGTCATTATGTCTCATACATCTCCAGCTCAACCTTTCGCCTCTGTTCTTCCCTTCTCGATCCCAGGATATTATTGCTCGATTTGGGAGGCTGGAGGCGATGCCCAGGGAATTTTTTACTGACTTTGTAAAGATAGCCCGAGATGAAGGCCGACACTTCACACTGCTTGCCGAGAGGCTGGAGGAGCTTGGGACGTACTATGGAGCTCTCCCTGCGCATGATGGCCTCTGGGACTCTGCGTTGGAGACCTCCAAAAGCCTGCTGGCCCGTCTCGCTGTGGAGCACTGCGTGCACGAGGTTTGTGTCCTTGCGTTTTATTTTACTTTTATATTTTCTACATCATCAATCATCATTGGGATTCATAATTTGTGGTTTAATGAAGTGTTTTTGAGCTTCATAATCACAGACTTTAAACACATTGAAACAGAGATGCTAATAATCTTGATATTGTTATCATAGTAACCTGAATCCTCATCCAACATTCCCTAGAGAACAGTTGTTTCAACCATTATGAATTCTTAAATACTGATATGTCATAATGTGAATGGTAGTGAATTTAATTTCAATCATTTAGATGGACTGTATTCAAATAGGCATTTGCATGGGTTAGGTAAAATTTTTAGTGTCTATAGCACTTGTCAAGACTTTTGGAAGGAGAACAATAGAAAGATGCAGAAGAATTATGAGCGCAACTAGTTAGTGATGGCCTAAATGTTCGTGCTTTTGCTCCTCGAAACTTAGCATAATTCCAATGTTCCAGGTTGCAAGTTTTTTATGTCTAGGTAACCGTTATTATAACCCCGCCATGGCCGGTCCCAAGCTTGGATGAGAAAGGGTGAGGGTTGCGTTAGGTTGCCAACCAACATTGAATTTATGCAAAGGTTCAATGAATGGATCCATCAAACACATTATTCTTTATTTCTTTCAAAGAAAATATTTGATCTTATTATTATTTTTTTCATCTAGTTTGTTTTACATTATTTCTTGTATGAATATTTGCTAGATTGCATATTTCTTGAGAACTACTTATACATGCTCAAACTTAACCCTTTCAGATTTTTCCTTTTTCTTAAAGTTGATATCTGTTAAGCAAAATTTACTTTGAATTAGTTTATTTGTGCCTTCTGTTTGTTTTTGACAAATCAAATGAGAACCTTGATCATTACACAAGCCATGTTATAGTTTTGAATTTGACTAGACATGTAACTCATAAATAAAATAAGAACCTTGGCCATTACTTGATGGGGGTATGTTCTGGTATTTTTACTTACGTTATTACGCCGGAAAAGAATAACATGACAAATAAAAAAGAACCTTTAAGGGATTGAATTCAATAATACGTGTAATAGTGTGACTATTATGTTGAATCTTTCACATTGTTGAGATAGCCAAGATTGGTATTGTAAATTTTTTGTTACATGCTGTATCAAAGTGACTGCAAATAGAAATCCAAGATTGATCTTGGTGATTACATAGATCTATATGGTGCCTTACTAGTGCTACATTAATCATTTGGTATGATGGGCCAACATTTTGACCTTTTAAACTTCTTAAAAATAATTCATGTTTAGATTGACTAAATATGCATAATAATAGAGCATATGTGCTTTCGATATTAAATAATTAAACTCTCATAAGCTTTGATTATCATGACTTTATACATAAATACTAGCTAGGATGAATTAACAATAACTTGTTTATAGGAGTTACCAAAAGGAAAAACAAAGACTTTAGTCGAGCAATTGGATTAGTGTCAACTATAGTTGTTGTATGTCTGAACTGCCCACATCAGCCCAAGACACATGCAATTGATAAATTGTGTTTACCATATGTGCAACGATCTCTATCCATATGAAGTACTTGAGTTATCTATGGAGAATCATGAATACATTTTTAATGAAATACCTAAACTAAATTTTGAAGGAACACAAATACACAATTATGACCACAAATAACAAAGTGGATTAAGGAAAAAGGTGCATATGGACATTCTATGACTCGTCTAGGGATTGAAACTTGAATGCATTTACCTAGTTGTTTACCTACTTAACATGACTCATACTAAAGATTAGACTCAATAGAGTTAGGAATCATCTGCTATAGACTTTGCAAGCTATGATTGAGCAACCAACTGTGTATTTGGAGTTAAAAGCTAACCACTAAAACTTGTGAATATATATAGCCATTGTTAGTGTTTCTACAATCCTTGAGACTCATGTCTTGTACTAGTCGCCTTTCCAATCCATGTGAAAGGTTACTAAACTGTTTCGTGATTGAGTTTTTTCACAAATACTAATTTAACAAAAAGTTAGGTAACATAGAGGAGTGGAGAAAGTGGTCCAGATTGGATAGGAGTAACATGACTAATGTAGTTTGCTGATGAGAGGCAAGGGTAATATTAATAGGATAAGCTGTTGTAAGGCTAAAGCAAAGAGACATATTACCAAACATCTGCTTAAGAAACTTCTGGGTTTAGAATCTAAGTTTCAACCAAGAGCTATGATATTTAAACTCGGATACGAGTAACCAACATGGATACCGATAGAAGTGTTTGACATGACTATCTCCAAATTTTTTACACATGGATATCTAGTGTCCACTTGAAATGTGAGTGTCCAAGTGTTGATATCTGTCACTTGTATGGAAGGGGCAAAATTTTTAAAATACAACTAGAGCTAGAGACTTGCATCACACTAAGTTCTAGAAATACCTTCAAGAGCTAATGACATTATGGACTAAGCTAAGATGGTGCAATCTAAGTAGCTTGAAGTACACATTGATATTCCT
Source organism: Zingiber zerumbet (assembly GCA_037833815.1). Lineage (NCBI taxonomy): Eukaryota > Viridiplantae > Streptophyta > Magnoliopsida > Zingiberales > Zingiberaceae > Zingiber > Zingiber zerumbet. The sequence goes on along the minus strand of JBBMJZ010011800.1, from coordinate 6,165 downwards.
CAACTTGTATATGGAGGGGTTATTGCCAAGAAGACCATCAAGAGAAGTTCTGGGACCGAATTTAGGTAGAATGGATGAAGAACTTACCATTTTTAACAATTGTAAGGGTTTACTGCCCCATAAAAAGAGAGATCCTAAGATAAAGGGATGCTTTCAAATAGGAGATGGTGAGAAATTGATCTCAAGAATAGTTCTATAGATGGATTGACTTATGCAAATACGTCTCAGATCTTCTGAGAGGTTGGAAGCAGTCTAATACAAATCTAAAGCAACTTATAGCCTCAAGCTATGAAGACGAGTGCCTAGGAGATGATGATCATGAGATGAACTGTTCGCAACAATAGAAGGATTCAAATATGTTGATGTATATGCTGAAATTATAGAAGACGACTTTTATGGTCCAAACTCTAGATAATCAGACAGGTTGTTGGAATCGGAGGAGAGGAGATTTGAGATGAAGAGTGATTGGAGCAACTAATGATTGAAGACAAACCTGGGATATGCTCCTCCAAATGAAAAATCTCTAAGACAAGATTGACAAGTACTTGAAATTTTCTTGCACATATCATAGTTGGGAATCATGCATTTGGAGAATATAAGAAATGTAGGAGAAAACTCAATTGAAGAACAAAACATTAGTACCATGTTAAAGTTAATTGGTTAACCACTTAGCCTAGGGCACATTTACTTAGATGGATGGTAAAGATGGAGAATGGATTACAAGGAAGAATGGATAGGAGAGAAGATGGATTGTGAATAAATGATTTATCCATCTATTTACATGAGCTAGTTGATAACACGATTGATACCTTAATCATTCCTCCCATTCGTTTACTTGGGATGAAAACAAAAGGATGAATAGATAAATCAGTGAAAAAAGAATAAAAATTCCCTACAATAAAGACTTGTTAATGCGGGTCAAGATTTAGGGCTAAAAATGAGTGGTTTTTATAAAATTTTATTGTTTTACTCCATTACAACTCGGCCCATGGTGAATAAACTTTGTCATGGCTGGCCCAAGTTAGGATAAAGGAGGGTTGCATTAGGTTGCCAACCAACATAAAACATAGGCAAAAATGTTATATATGCATCCATTAAACTATTACGTTAATGCTACGTTATTTCTCAGGAGGAATATCATTGTACATCTTGGCAAAGACTATTACATCTCTATTATAACTAGAGTGTAGTGTTAAATATGCAAGAGTTCTTACCCTCTATGTTGGATAAGGACAAACATTATACAAATATTAGTTGTGTTTGATTTGGAATATGGAACGTAGAAACTCAATGGAAAAACAATGAAGATGGTATATATGATGATTATGAGAAAAATTATTTTTTTATGTTTATGTAAGACAAAATGGATAGAGGAGAAGACAAAGATGATTGAGAACTCAACTTTTAAGTTATGTTACATTTGAAAAAGTAAAACGAGAAATGAAGTATTGTTGTAGAAAGTTTGTTAAAGAATAAAGTAGTAGTAGTTAGGAAGGGAGATAGGATTATAACTTTCAAGATAGTAGTAGCAAAAAAAAAATATTAATGTAATTAGCAAATATGCATCTTAAGTAAGATTAGATGAAGATACCAAATATAGATTTTGGGAAGACTAGATGAGGTAGTATAAAGCTTACAAATGGGATGATTTTAATAAGAGGAGATCTAAATGGACATATAAGTGTAAGAAACGAGGAATATGATAGGGTGCACAAGGGCTATGGTTTTGAAACAAGAAATGAAGAAAGAAAAAGACTATATTGAATTTCACAATAGTATATGAATTTATAATAGCTAATATATTTTTCAATAAGAGAGAAAAACACGTAGTTACTTTTAAAAGCGAGAATAACAAGTCACAAATTGACTTTATTATGGTTAGGAAGAGGGATAAAAAAATTTATAAAGATTGTAAGGTCATGCCTAAAGAAAATTTAACCATCCAATATAGGTTAGTGGTGTTAGATACACATTTAAGTATAATATTAGTAGAAGGAAAATATCCATGACTTGTAGGATCAAGTGGTGGAAGTTACAGGATAAAAAACAAAGTATCTTTTATGAGAGAGTAGAAGTATCTTTTATGAGAGAGTAGAAGTACATGTATTAGGAGAAATATATGACGACCTGAGTACAACATGGGAAAATATAACGTAAAATTTAAAAATAGTGGTCTAGTGAGTTAAGAGGACAGACACCATTAAATAAATAATTTTGGTGGTAAAATAAGGAAGTACAAGATAAATTAAAATAAAAAAGAATGCTATACACTTGTAAGAATAAAGAAAAGCAAAAAAAAAGAGGCTAAAAAATTAGTGAGCGAAGCTAAGAATAAAGCTTTTGGACGTTTGTATCTACAACGTAATAAAAAAGAAAATGACAGGGACATCTATAAAATAGCTAAAGTGTGAGAGAAAAAGAGATTTTACCCAAATAAAATGAATTAAAAATGAATCTAATAGGGTAATAGTGAAGGATGAGGAAATAAATGAGTGATGAAAGAGTTATTTTTATTAACTTTTTAATGAAGGTTTAGGTGACTAAATTAGCTTAGGAAAGTTAAGTAGATTAGAGGAGTATATAAATTTTAATTTTATTAGAAAATTCAAATTTCATTAGTAGAACATGTGTTAAATATGGTGATCAATAAAAAAAATATTAGAGTAGATGATATTCTAATAAAGGGATAAAAATGCTTAGGGAAGAAGAATATTGAATGAGTTACGAAGTTATTAAACTTGATATTGAAAATAAAAAAATATTTGATCAGTGGAGGGTAAGTATTTTAGTCTTCTATACAAAAACAAAAAAAGAGATAAAATTGTACAAATTATTGGGGCATTAAGCTAATTAACCATGCTATTAAACTTTGGAGAAAAAATGATAGAAAAAAAGATTAAGGAGACTAAGGTGATCAAAAATCAACTTGAATTTTTGTCTGAAAGGTTGATGATAGAAGTTGTACATCTTTTTAGACAACTGATTGAAAAATATTAAGGAAAGAACTAATACTTAGAAAAAACTTATAACAGAGTCTCGAGGAAATTATATGGAGAATTATAGAAAAGAAAGGTGGCAGCGTAGAGTATATTGAGACAATTAAAGATATTATCATGATAAAATGACAAGAGTGACAACTTCAAGCGGATTAATCGAAATGTTCTCTATAAAAATTAGGTAATCAGACATCTACTGTAAGTTTATATTTGTATACACTAGTTATGGATGAACGTACTAAACACTTCTAAGTTAAGTTACCCTGGTGCATATTATTTCTAGATGAGTTTATTTTGGTCGATGAGACTCGTGAAGGAGTAAATGCTAAGCTTGAATCTTGGCGAGAGACACGGGAAGTTGAAAGTTTTAAGCTTATTAAATATAAAATATATAGAATCAAGACAATTGTTAAGATAAGAGATGAAAGTTTTATATATGTAGGGCCATTTTTATAATAGGATGTAGGGGTTGATAAAAATATTTTACATAAAATACAAGTAGGATGGTTAAAATGAAGAACGTTAAGTGTTCTTTATGATCGTAAGGTACTTCTAGAACTTAAAGGGAGTTTTATAAAATGACCATTAGACCTGCTATGTTATATAAACCCGAATGTTAAGTTATAAAGTAAACATAAGCAAGAGTCGTAAAGATGAGACTTTTAAGGTGGATATGCAGACATACACGGATAAAAAAGATAAGAAATGAGAACATTAGAGAAAATTAGAGTTGCACCTATTGATGGAAAACTCCAAGTGACGCATTTAAGATGATATGTATATGTACTTAACGATCAATAAATATCTCAGTTAGGCGATGTAAGATTGTGATAAATACTCACATTAATCAAGGAAGAGGGAGATCACAGAAGACTTGGTTAGTAATAGTAAAATATGATAAAATTTATTTATATATGGATGATGATATAGTAAGGGATTAAGTCCAATGATGTAGGAGGATCCATATATCTGACCTTATTTAGTGGGATAAATACTTTTATTATTGTACTTCAAATTTGTTTAGTTTTAAAGTGTTAAATTTATAAAAATTTGTTATAATTTTAGGATAAGTTAGGCGGTCTCTAGGAGACTTGGTTGGTTTATTAAAGGGTTTTTGAGCGCATGTAATGAATTATTTTTCAATAGACGATATTTTTTTTTGTGAGGTTTGTTCTCCATGTGAGTTTTTGTTGTCGTTCTCTACTACATCATTTAATCATGTACTCCTAATCCTTCATCCATCTTCTATTCACAACCAACTTTCAGGAACATCAATTAATTGCCTCCCATTCTTCACTAAGCTTGATTCTAGTGATAAAATCTTTTTTGAGTTACATTGAAAAGATTAAAAAAAGCCCTTCATGAAATATTGCCTTTTTCATAGGATTCATCATGCATTTTGGTTCCTTGGTGATGAAACATGACGACAGGTGGCTTGCTTTAGATCTTAGCTCTTGTGGCAGAGATAATGACATGCGGTGTAATTGATACGACATACAAGTTTGTCTTAATGTGTATCACCACCTTTTCCTCTCCATCATCTTTCTTGTTAACATTGGAGTTAAACTTGAAATCATCGATATCAGTCCCAAACCTGAATGAAAAAGGGTAAGGGTTGTGCGCTAGGTGGCTAGTCAACCTTGACTTTCAAGTAAATGTTTAATGAATATGTCCATCAAATTATTGTGCCAATGTTAGTTTTCCCGGAAGGAACGCGTTGCAGGGTTGTAACGACTCGGCAAGGATCACTATATTTCCATGATAACTTGAGTGCAGTGTTAAATATGCAAAACTTTTCACATCATAGGTTGGATACGTACAAATATTAATATTTGGAACATGAATCTAGGAACGTTTACTAATAAAGCAATGGAGACAATAGATATGATGTTTAAGAGAAGAATTAATATTTTGTATACAAGGAAAAAAATGGGTAGAAGAAGATAAAGATGATAGAGAATTTGAATTTTAAGTTATGGTAGGAGTAAAACAAGAAATAAAGTAGATATTGTTGTAGATAGTTCGTTAAAAGATGAATTAGTAGTAGTTTAAAAGGAGATAGGATTATGACTTAAGATAGTGGTGGTGAAAGAAACTATTAATGTAATTAACATATATGCACTTCAAGTAGGATTAAATAGACACAAAATCTAGATTTTGGGATAACCTAGATGAGGTTTTATAAAATATTCCGTCAAAAAAAAATAATTTTAATAAAAGGAGATCTAAATGGACATATATTTGTAAAAAATGAGGAATATGATAGGGTGTATGGGGTTATGAGTTTAAAACAATAAATGAAAAAGGGAACATTATATTGGATTTTGCGATAGCATATGAACTTATATTATTTAATACATTTTTGAAGAAAATAAAAGAACACTTGTCACATTCAAAAGCGGAAATAATAACTCGTAAATTGACTTTTTTATGGTTAGGAAAAAGAATAGAAAGATTTATGAGGTTTATAAGGTTATCCCTGGAGAAAACTTAACTACCCAATATAGGTTAGTAGCGTTGGATATACGTCTCAAGTATAGTATCAATATGAGAAAAATATGCTCGACTCCTAGAATTATGTGGTGGAAATTAAAGAATGGGAAGCAAAACATATTTAAGGAGGGAGTAGAAGTACAAGCATTAAGAAATACACGACGACTTGAATATGACATAAGATAAGATGACATTAAAGTTGAAAATAAGTAGCTAAGAGTATACTCAGTAAGTCAAAGAAGTGTGCACCATTAAGTAAAGAATTTTGGTGGTGGAATAAGAAAGTAGATGAGAAAGTGAAGAAAAACAAATGACCTATAGGATATTATACACTTATAATAAAGAAAATTTTTAAAAGTATACAATAGCTCAGAAAGATGCCAAGAAAGCAATAAATGATGCTAAGAATGAAACTTTTGAACGTTCATATCAAAAATTGGATATAAAAGACGGGGAAAGAGATATTAAAAGTATAACTAAAGTGAGAGAGATTAAAAAAAAAAGGCAGCCCGGTGCACGAAGCTCCTGCTATGTGGGGTCCCGGGGAAATACGCAACCTTACCCTATTTTTTTTAAGAGACTGTTTCCAGGATTCGAACCCGTGGCATTTTGGTCACATGACAACAACTTTACCGTTGCGCCAAGGCTCCCCTTCAACAAAAGTGAGAGAGATGAA
>JBBMJZ010011775.1:0-11320 GCA_037833815.1 Zingiber zerumbet | reverse complement strand
AGATTACAAGGAGTTCAAATTTGCTATTCATAGTTTATTTTAGCTTCTCTAAATGTATTAAAATGTTATCAAAAAAACCCTAAATCTTAAATGTCGTTGATGAAAGAGGAGATAGGAAAGAGAAGAAGGAGAAAAGAAAAACGACAAAAAAGTTTTGATTTGTCAGAAGGATAAAAAAGGAAGTGCACTTGAAAAAGTGCGCTCTTTGATAAATACCAAAGTAATATACATCTTTTGGTCAATTAAGATGTCTAGGTGGGTGATTTGACAAATTACCGAAACACCTATATTATATATTTTAATCTTAAATAATTTTAAGTTACATCTGCTGCTAATGAAAGAGATGTAACATTTTGGCGTCTTAAAAGTAGGACCCAGAATTTTAAATGGATAAATATACAACAAGAATTGATCTAAACTATTCATCAACCCTCTTTTTGATGAATGATTACTGCCAATTGAAGTATCAAAAAACTCTCAAAGACAACATTATAAACTCAAAAGGCATTAATTTAACCAGAAGCAATTATGTGATCTTCCAGAGACAAATTCCTTGTAAACAAACTGTACCTTTTTCTTGAAAATGAAAAAACAGTAGCTCTCTAATAATAGCAGATAGTTTTTTGTTGTTGTCGTCGTGTCGTCCAAACCTCATTGGAAAATAGAAATCTAACCTTTTGCAGTTGCTCATGCATTGTGACATCAATTATTATTTGTCAGAAGCCCAAACCTCACAAGGCTTCTCTCAATTAATGAATGTGATCTGCATGAACATAACAAATCCTTGGATAATCGAAGTTTCAAACCAAAAACAACAGAACACAATTCCTTACCTGGATCAATCTAGGTGAAATAGAACACAGGTTTCATACATATAGATATCAATGTCTAGTAACATAACACGGATCTTTAGAAATTAAGCAATTCATGGTTCACGAAGATTTGGATGCATGATGCTAGCCATCAAACAAAGGCATCCAAACAAGCTACATCACCAAGATTTCATCAAAATAAACCATGATCAGTTCTAAACTAAATAGACTAATGCATGTTCGGGCCTGAATTATCATATGCGCCACCAGAACCAGGGTCAGAGCACTGATCATTTTCAGGCAAAGCAAACTCTAACTGACCGGAGAAGTGAGCGCCATTAGCTCCAGTTGCCCCTGCCAATGGCATTTCATCATGGATCTCATGTGTGATAGTCCGGTCTCTATGACATCTGAAGCCCCAGGAGTTGAGGCCACGATCACTGGTGATGCTGGAATGAGACATTGGCGAACCATCCAAGTTGCTGCTTGCTGGAAATTCTGAAGGAAAATTGTTGGCAGAGTGTCTATCCCATGCATGAGTTGACAGAAGAGAGAGAGCACAGCTCGAGTCGGAGACTTCTATAACATATTCACCAGGAGGAAATTCCGCCGGAGAGCCAAATGACCCTGCAGAAGATCCCTGAAAACACGGAGGTGTAGTACCATGCAAAGCAGGTGCAATGGGTGGAGCATCTAAACCTTCATTCCATTCATTAGAAACCACCAGACCGGACCTTGCAGGTGGCAAGACACCTCTTGCATTGCTTGAGAATATTGGGTAGCTGTAATCCACCTGAAAGCTTCTCGATCTCCTAGATTGTTCTATATAACAGACCATACTGGTTTCACCATAAATGCAGCAGAAAAAAAAAAGATAAAAACAAATACTGGTATGGAAATGCAGTATAAACACAGAAATGGAAACATGAAAACGACTTAGGAGGTGCTGGTAACCGTGTGCAATTGGAGGAAGGCAGCCCAAGCGTGATGGGAAAAGCATAGGTGGCTTCCTCCGGCGCTCATTATGTCCTGCCAGACGTCTGCGACAGCTGCGCTTTCCTTGGTCAAATTCAGATAACTGATGAAACCTGAGGACAAGGAAGCATTTTCAGATTAAACTAGCAATAAAGGGACAAACATCAACTAGGGCAGCAATATGTAGGTGACGCCGAAGACAGAGACAGTCTTCCAGAAGTCATTGTTATTTAATTTTAATGTTCCCTAATCAACATTAACCCTAAATAATAACAATTTTATTAATATTTTCAAAAAGATTATTTTTTAAAAAAAATAACTTCATTGATTTTGGATTCATTTATATTCTAATAGAAATATTTTGGTTTGTTTAGATTTTCCTCACTAAATTAATAAACCGAAGCTCACCCCTCTTTTCAACAGGACATAAAGCACAAGAAAATTTCTGGGTTACACCAAAGAAAGTTGGAAACCAATAGACATGTTGCACACATTTATATAATCAGGTTGAGTAATGGCATTTAAATACGTTTATCCAACAATAATTTTTTAATGCTAGAGGTAGAAATCAAAACTGAGAACATAAGAAAATCATAATGAATCCATTTTATTATGATTGGAGTTTGGGTTGAAAGTGGAATTGGATGAGTATTACTATAGCAGAACTGAATTTGACACTTCACAGGAAAAGTTTGTCGTCTAACAATAACATGATGATAAAGTATACGTGTAAGGTTCAGTGGGGTAGTAGCACGGCATAAGCCAAGGAGGAGGCAATTTAGACAATCCAAATTAGGTAATAGCTAGATTCAAAAAAGACAACCAAATAAATCTAAAATGACAATGCGAATTGTAGGGTTAGGAAAAATTTTGGGATTTAATCAAGCAATATGTGGTGATGTATCTTGTGTTGGGAACAGGTCTCCTTGCAGAAAGAAGGGAAGAAACAAATCAAGAAAATTGATCAAAGATTCATTATCTTATTTGGTCTTGTAAGCGTATGCCTTCAGTTATGTCTCCTTTTAATGCAACTCAGTTTCAATACATACAAACTTCTCTGTTCAATAATCCTGGGAATCTAGGCTGAGTTCTAGCTGGGCTGGAGCAGTTATCTCAGTATGCAGACCTGGAGATGTTGAGGATCCAATCTGTTTGGGTTTCATTAGGTCTAATTGGTCCTTGTGATGATCAGATCTACATGCAGAGGCAAGATTACTTAATATCTCTCCTCTGTATCAGTCTACTTCCTATAACATGCGGTAGTATATATCTTGCACATGCAATTATTCATGATTATATTTCCATAACACAGTTATTTATATAATAATATGTATTTTCAAAAATGTGACTCTACCATGGCCGATTACTGATGTTTATACAGTAGACATTAAATTGCATCTGGTATGATAGTAGTAGTAATAGGAATGAGCAAAGTAAGATGTTGACTGATTTTGTGGAGGTAGACTTCAGCCTAATGTGACGTTAATTGCATATACAACTATACTAGAACCCTCATAGTGAAGCTCGCATGGGTAAAACCACAAGCTGACTTTATGAATTTGGTAACTTTCAACTGCATTCTGACGAGTTTGAAGTGTTGGATGAGCATGCTCAGACAACAAGAAAACCTATGTTACGAGCAGAAACATCATATCAAAACAATAGGTTTGAGGGAGTACAAGGGATATAAGTATACGTCCACTCTTGGGCCATAATTCAGAAACATGGAAAATGCAAGCGTTGTTGCAAAGGATGAAACACAAACATAACTATCAAACACTTCACAAAATTTTCTATAAGCATGCATTGAGAAGATTAACCAGGTAATGGGAAAAACAAAAATACTATGAATGAACAACTACAGAAACAGTGAAGCAAGCAAAAGGCATTTTTTTAAAAAACAAACTGACCTGGAAGCCAAAATTGCAAACTTGCAGATGGGTAGACGGATATTTCCTATTCAAGAGTCATCTATGATGCTAAAGAAAGCGATTACAATCAGGTGTAAGGCTAGCAATCAACCCAAGGGTCAGTGATAGTATGCACTGCATCGTTGGAGATCTATCAAACCATCTAAAACTTCTGCTAAGAAAAAATCAACTCGAAACCACGAAAAATCTACTTATAAAGTAATATGTTCATATTCTTGAATCAAAAGCGACGTATAGGAACAGAAACGAATTCCAAAGAGAAATCAAAACTATCATAGTGAAAACTCATAAGATAACATAAAAAATGAGGTCTACCAATATTGCTAGTCGCAGATTTTAACTCCGCTGTATACGACCAAGCATAAGAAAAAGGGCATAAGTGAATCGAGATCATCTATGCAGATGCAAAGTCAGAAAGAGAAACTATAAAAACAGTAATCATCAAAAAATGACCTGCTACACTGCTGACAGAACCTCTGCTCCAACCCCGCAACAATCGCATTGGGCGCCTTGGAATGCATCCCGCACACTTTATGCCTACAGTAGTAGGTCTTAAGGCCAGTCAGATCGGCATTGCATCCCTCCACCTGGCACCTTGGCGGCTGCGGCTGCCCTCCCTGCGCCACCCCCTTACCTTTCCTAGATGAGGACGGCGCTGCTGCTGCTGCTGCCTGTACCGGAGCCGGCGGTGGCCTGGAGGAGCTCCCACTTCCCCCTCCGCCAGAATCCTCAAAGTAAATCTTCCGCCCAAAGCTGAGGCCATGGAGAGCATCCCCGGAAGGGTTGAGAGAGCCCGGGTCCATCTTTTACTGTCGCAGCGCCGTCTACAACCCATCCATGGCTCCGAAGGCAAACGGAGGAGCAGGATATGCAGAAATCGTCTTCTTGAAAACCAGAGAGAGAGAGAGAGGGAGAGAGACAGTAATAAAACGGGGGAAAAAAGTAGGGTTCCGACGTCTTTCTGGCTCATAAAGCTGTCACTGCGCGCACAGAGGGAAAAAGTAGGGCATTTGCACCTAAATTATGAAAATAAAAAAATTAAAATTAATTAATTAATTTCTCTTCTCAATTTTCTAGGAGATACTAAGATTTTAAGCTTATATTCATCTCATAAAAATAAGAAGATGTCTTGGAAAAGTACACAGAGCTTTCTTTTTGTGCATTTTTGCTTTAATAATGGGGGGACACTGAAATGTGCTCTCCTCTAATTTGGTGAAAGGGGAAATGGAGGTTGCTATTCAAGTAGAGACAAACTTCATTTTTCTTGTCCAAACATGTTGGCAATGAGAAATCCAAAAGAGCTTCAAGTAACGCATTGGAGATTGTTCCACCCTCTAAACATCAAACGCAACTTCATCTCGAGTGGGAAAAACAAAATTATTCTGGCAAAAAAAAAAAAGGAAATCTGAAAATTAAAGAGCTTCAAAAATAACAAGCACAATATGTTTACAAACAAGGTTGAGACGGCCGGCATGTAAAGTTGAGTTTCTTCCAAACTGTTAATTAAGATTACAACTTACAATGTGAATCAAATCAACTTTTACTAACTAAATTAGAGATTAGAGTGTTTTTTTTCCCCTACGAGTCCTTGTTACCCGCCTCTCATCTACGCCCTCGCTTCCTCGACGTCGACGCCGTGGACCTGGTGATAGATGGCGGCTCCGACTCCTCCCTTGCCCTCTTTGCAGGCGGCAGGGCAAACGCCGACCCCCTTTTCGGCGGCCTCCCCACGCTCCTTTTTCCTGAACCACCACCGCTCGTGTCCGCGGCCTTCTTGGCCGATCTGCTTCCGCCGGAAGCCGCAACACGGGCGCTCTGTTGTTTCCCTTTCGCCTCCTTCTTCTGCTCGGTAGCCTTTCCGTCGCTGACGGGGCCGGGGGGAGGGGAGTTCTTCGAAGTGTCCATCAAAGTGCCCTTGGGGCTCCGTTTCATCCGGTTCAAGAAGCCGGCTGCGCTTTGCCTCTTCGCCGCGGAGCTTGTAGAAGCTGTACGGCCGTCGCCATTCTTCTTGTCTGGTTTTCGCGGCTCGTCGACAGCCGCCTCGTTTTCGACCATTTTGGACTTGAGGTTAGGAACGGTAGCAAGGTTGAGCCTTTTGGCGGCCGCGGCTGCCTGCGCTTTACCAACCCGGGGTTTGCTGGTGCGCAAGCCCCTGATAGTCCCACTAAGCACGGGCATATCCTTGGTGATCTTCTTCGGGAGGCTCTTCTCCTCGCTCTCCGAAGGTCCCGGCTTCTCCTCTTTCACATCCCTCACTTCCTCAGAAACTAACTTGTTGGAAATGGAGCTGGGCTTGCGGCACATGATCAGCGGCGCAGAGGAGATTGGCTTGTCGGCGAAGGCGCCATCGAGGCCCGGCTCAGGCTTGGGCATCGGGACGGGTGACTTGGGAGGCAGCGAGATGGGGCGCGTCGTTAGTTCCTTTGGAACCGGAAAGACAGCCGCCATCTCCTTGGCCACTACGCGGCGGAGGTGAAGGGCAGCGACGGACTCCGGTGAGTCTCTGGGAAAGAAAACGGCGGCGTTAGTGCAGAGGAGGAAGAGATCCCGGAAGAACTCCGCCGTCGAATACGGACTGTCGGATCCTGCACGTTCCAGCTTGACTCGCACCATCTCCAAGTCCATGGGTTGGCGCACCAAGTCTCGATAGCTTGCACTTTCCTGCATAAATCGTCAGTCTAATAAATCAACACCTCAATAAACTTACAAGGGTAGAAATGGAAAATCCTATTTTTATCATAATTATTAGGTTAAATCTATAAATCATATTCCATTTTAAACATCATCGCAAATGGGATACAAAGATAGAATAAGTACGCTTTCAACTGTTTGTCCGACTTGAACTAAGGACAAGTATCCCATCACTTTCAACAAGCAAAATACGAATCCTGATCCGAATAATACAAATTATTAATTCTTATACGACGAAACTAATAGCAAAAGGAGAAATCCTTGACCAAAAAAAGAAACAAATAGAAATGTGGATTGATGTATGATATTAATCGTATTCTTAGTTTATTAAACAATTATTGAACAAGGTCCATTTTTGTTTATTAATTTTTCTCTCCACTGTGATTCCTTCTGTCTTAATTTATCGAACAATGACCCATTCTGCCCTTCCAAAGTATCGAAACTGTGTTCTTCCCATCCGGTAAAATTGTGGGAAACAAGGAACTGAGTCATCCAACTTCTAATCACCTGGGATGAGGCATTCTCCACCGTCCGATCCCAATTCCACGCGCTTTTCCAAGTATAATCATCTTACTCGTTCGCAATCAACGGTCCCAAAGGCCCGAAGGAAGTGAGGTCACGAGGATTTGGGTCCTCCACGAGTTTTTACCAGATCCTTGACTAATCGCGCGATCAACTACTAAACGTCGAGAAAAGGAACATTTCCCATAAATAGCGGCAGAAATAGCAATTGTTGAGATTGAAAATAACCTACCTGGCTCTCGAATCGACGGTTGAAGATCGAAGCGTATTTGTCCGAACGGATGATCGCGAGGACCGCAAGCAACGGCTGTGATTCCGCGACCACCTGCTTGATCATGATCGACGCTTCCTCAGCCTCCATCTCCTTCACCCCGCTGCTGGAAACCGCCTTCCTCCGCCGGGACAAGCTGGCCGAGCTCTGCATATCGCTGCTCTCCTTCTCCCCTTCCCCGCTCTTCGACTCGGCGGTGAACTCTCCCGTCGCGCGCGGTCGGAAGGTCCGCCCTTCCGCCGGACTGCCCGTGCTCCCGTCGTACGAACCCTCGGCCGCCTTCTCGTCGCCACCCGAGGAAGGATCTGTCGCGTCGACGTCCTCTCCATCGTTGGCGATAGCGGTATGCGGCTTCCGACCGGCTTTGCTGTGTTTCTCCTTTGGATCCGTTGAGCCGGACCTCTCGAAAGAAGGGCCGGATGCACCGGCGGAGGAGGACGGCTCTCCGACGAGGCTTTCAGGCCTTGAACCCGGCGGAGCGTCCTCCTTTCCTTCATATGATGGCTTTCCGTCGCCAGATTCCGACTCCGCCAGCCTCCGTTCGCGCTCCTCTTGCAGGCTTTTCACCTTCGATTGCAAAGATCTAAAAATATATAAAATTTAAAACGATATAAATTTAAAACCACATTATTGGGACCGTTTGTTCTTCATCCGATGGCCAAGAAAAAAAAAAGCAAAATTAACGGAGCCAAACAAAATACAAAGACGAGAGATTTAATCACACATCGATTACCTGATCGAGAAATCGTATTGATCCACCTCACGGCGGAGCTCGGCGACGCGAAGCCTCCGGAGCTCCTCGAGCCAAGGCACGTCGTCATCACCTCCTCCGTTGACGACGCCGGCACCAAACCGGCTCTGAAGGTCGCGGAACCTCTGGAAGCATCCCTGGGCGGTGAGCGAACGGGAGCCGGAGGCGCGGGACTGGATCTCAGTCGCGACGAAGTCCCAACGGCGCGTGCCGTGCCGGACTACCGCGAACGCAAGGAGGAGCTCCTCCCGCGTCCCCCAGACCTCCTTCTCCTCCGGATCACCGGATCTCTCCATCTCCTCATCCCACGCTCATCCTCTCGCTCCCATCACCGCCACCGCCGCCGCCGCAATCAATTAGGGTTTCACCTCTCTCTCTCTCTCTCCTCTATTCATCCATCGCGCTGTTTTAGGAACTCCGTTTTTTCTGTTTATGTTTTTTCAACTTTTTCCCGTATTTTCTTTTTTATTCTTCCTCTTGTGTGGTTTATAATGCGTTTGATCTAGACGCAACTCTTTCAAATGAGTGGTTTCCCAACACTATCAAATTATCTTTTAATTGTTTTAGAATGACGCCACTGCCCTTTTATGGAGAATGAGAGCTCGTGACCGTCGGATCTCGTGACGCTGTTCCGTAAACCTTGTGAACCATGGATAACACGGATCACAGGCCAATGCTTTTACGGCACTCACCAGTAAGGGTAAAAAAAAATTATTAAATATTTTACATATATTATACTGAAATATATTAAATTATATGTATATTATTGATATATTAAAAATTTTAATATTAATATCAGTATATTATATATAGATATCAAAATTTTAATATGTATGAATTTTTTTATACTGAATTTTCTAATACAAGATACAGTTCCTGAGTGTATCATATTTTGAATTATAAGAATGAAATATAATCCTCTAAACAGTAAAAAGGAACGGAGTGTCTTGGTTCGTAAAAAAAAATAGTTGTTCGAAATATTATTCAGATTGGTGATTCATGATGCAGGTTTGTAATCCTTAAAGTTTGAAATTACAAAGAGAGTAAGCAGATAGAAGAACAGCAATTGAGATGAAAAATCGAGAAAGGGCAAGGGCAATTTGCTACGACTTTTCTTGTGTTGTTGATTTACTTGGTCTTTCATAGGTTTCAAAAGGTATGAACAATATTATTATTTTTTTCAATCGGTGGTTAGCTACCAAAGATTTTCCTTGGCTGGGACGTCATTTCTTCGTCCAGTTTGAGTTGTTCTCAATTGTATCTTTCAACCACCTGACGTTGTTAACAGTGATCTTGTTGCACACTAGCATTCCTTCCCCCAAACTAAACAACTACTTGCCCTGTCAAAACCCTGATTGAGAGTAGCAAGTTCTGATGTAAATATTTAAGTAGAACTTGAATTTTAGTTAATTCTATGAAATCTAGCTCAAATTTAGATAACTATCAGCGCCACAAAATGTTCGCCTGTTAAATCAAAGGCGATGATGAAGCAAAAACCCTCACAAGCATTACTACAAACACATTGCGGGCAGTAGCGCGGAGGAGGGCACATCAATCTAGCCTTAGACAAAACCACGTGAATCCAAAAACACCAGATTCAAAGCAAGAAACTGCAATTTCATGCCATCATTATGTAGATATCGAGATGGTTTCGCCGAATAGTGATTAAGAAAGAAACGTAGCATACTATATTTTTTTATCGGTCAGTTAAGTTTCTTCAGCTAATCGGAGGGTGCAATCCCACCGGCCTTCCCATCCTTTTCCTCCGCAGCAGTCTCGCCCTTCTCCGATTCCACCCCCACGTCGTTGTCGTCCTCGTCGGGGTCGCGGGCGGGGTCTGATCTGGAGATGGAGGCGCGGAGGCGGTCGAGGAAGGGCTTGAATGCGGTCTCGACGGTCAGCCACGCCAACGCAAGACCTCCGGTCACGAGTAGAGCCCTCTTCAGCGAGCTTCCGTCTCCGCCGGCTCCGCGATTCCCCATCGCTCGATCGATATCCTCCTGCTGCCCTCCTGTTTGTCGAAATGCGTGACAAAGCCGAATAGCACCGGCTTAAATTCTAATTTTAATGGGCCGGCTGTTTAGCTTCTGAGCCCACTGGACAACGAGGACGATTTATATCTCCCAGTACAGCTCTTGGGCCTTCAATTTCATGTGCAGTCGTTCCCTGATTGGAAAAATAAAAGCGTAGCGTGGAAGGTGTACACTAGAGTAGGGCTGCAAACGAATCGAGCTGCTTGTAAGTTTTTCAAGCAGACTCGAAAAATATTCGATTCATATTTGAATTTATCGAATTCGAGCCGAACTCGAACGTGTTCGAACTTTTTTTCGAACCCAACTCGAGCCCAAATTATATTGTTCGAGCCGCTCGCGAGCTTTAATATTTATTAATATAAGTTAAATATATATTAAATAAATAAATTTGGAGCCATTCGAACCTATTTTCGAGTAATAATTCGAATAGTTCGTGAACATGTTCGAATATTTCGAGCCGAATTTGAACCTGAGCCCTAATTCGAACCGAATTCAAACCAAACATTTTAAATTTTTCGAACTTCGAATCAAGCTCAAACTCAAATATACCTATTTCAAGCCGAATTTTTTTATATATTCGATACGATTCGTTTATACCCCTACTACTATGGAGTGAAGGGAAAGTGAAGCAGAGAGGAAGAGCTGTACGAGCCAATCACAAGGTAATCAGCATTTAGTTGTAGTATATTCTATTCCACCTTTCATTTGTTGTGTGCCCCGAGAAGAGATTGTAGTTTCTGGCATTTTAAAATCGAGAGCAATTAATTAATAGGGCTCAAACCTCGATGTTAATTGTTTCGCGACGCAGCCGGTAGCAGAGGCAGAAAGGGAGAGCGATGGCAACAGGAACCGCCCCAAAATCTGCATTCCAAGCTCATTGAATGTGAGATACGGAGCTGGAATCGCAGCAGCAGCAGCCATTAGTTAATGCAACGCTTTTGTATTAATTAATACGAATGCGGACATATTAATCATACTTAAGATGGAAATGACACAACGTTTTTGTATAAGTTAGTTATGCAATTGACGTTCTGCAGTCGAACTTTTATCGTTGAGGATGGACCATATATATGAGCACTCCAAGAACTGATGGAATTAAGTGGCAATGCATGCAACTGGACGTGGTTGCGTAGATTAACCATTGGAAACTTCATGCCAATGCAGGCTAGCGTTGGTTGATTAGATTGGCCTTGCCTTTTCTCTGTCTTATCTCTTTTGCATATACTAGTGGTAAATTGCTTTTTCCACCCCCTGTGACAGCCCACCCCCCTCTCTCTCCCCTGTTAAATGACCATTTTACCCCCTCTTCTTTAAAATAACCAGTTATTTTATTT
>JBBMJZ010011764.1:0-11321 GCA_037833815.1 Zingiber zerumbet | reverse complement strand
CTATATACGAATATATATTTGGATGGAAACAAAGGATCTCAGTAAGCTATAATTAATATCGATATATAGTTCAAAGTCATCCGTCTTTGTTTGGAAACCCAATTCCATTTATACACATTGAGATATTACATATATATTTCAGGTCTGCGATCAGTTCATCAAGAACAGGCACCAAAAGAAGATGAAAGATCGAGCAGCCATTAAAATATAATCACGCCTTGCAATTATCTTCAGTACTGCTCTGTTTTCTCGTGACTCTGATGTACGCAAAAATGGCTCCAAAGATTGCAGTGGCGAGGCCTCCAAGTATCACCTCGGCGCCGGCAATCGACTTGTCCGGCGCCCGCCGGTGGTGCTGCAGCGCCGAAGACTGGCTTGCCGGCGCAGAGGCGAAGTGCGACTCCTCAGCCAACTCCCTCGTCTCCGTCGGAGCAGGCCGAGCAGCGGCGACCACGAAGCAGAGGAAGGCCGCGAGGAGGATGAAGTGGCGAGCCATTTAATTTATGGGAGCTCTAAAAATTCTTGGAGGAACCCTGAAGAGGTTGAAGGATTATATAGAGGAGGAAGAGGAAGGAGGGTGAATTAATTAATAATGATTTTAGAATTTGGTTAATTGGAGAAAATTATGGGGTTTTGGGGGTAATGATTGGAATGTGATTGGGACTTGAGGTTTGTGTTAATGAGCACAGTTGGATTTGGAGACATGAGGGAAAGGGATGGCTGGTCAAATGGATGGGGATTGCAATTTAAAGATACTCTAGAAAGAAAGAAAGAAGAGATTGTTTTGGAGTAAATAGGCTTAGATTTGCTTGAATTTGAAAAGATTAAAGAGATCTTAAACTTTGTTTAGCTGCCATCTTGTCTCCTGATGATCGAAAACTCGATGCTTCTTCAACGGGAACAAAGCAAACATATTCTATCTGCCTTCATTATCTTATTCATCTATGCATACAAAATATGAACTATAACGCAGCAGCAGTTTTGCAGATATACAATAGGAGATAAGAATCCGAAGCGTGAAGGTTCCCTTCCATCATGTTCTTTGTTCAATTCAGATTTTATTATCATGTAAATATAATCAAGTGGTACCTGTTAGCATGTGTGCCTGATGTGGTCAAAGACTCCACCAATAGATTTAAGCTTCTTTTGGCCTCTCGTTTGATGTGTGATCCTAATTGTCTTTGGCACTCATTGGAGATCCAAAACATCTGCCCATAATGACAGTGGATGATAATAAATCTCACTCAAATGTTTCTTTTAAAGATATTTTTAGATGAAAAAATAAAATGCAGTACATCTTTTATTCTTTTTTGGCTTTACAATTATCATCGCAATGGCATTTCTAATAATAAATGAGATGCTAAATTTAGTAAATGATGATGCGTTGCTTTCTGTTTCCATACCCAAAGAATAAAGATGAGAGCTTTCTGCTTTTTTTGTGCCACAACATACTTCTTCATGTGAATCGTACTTCTTTTAATCCTTCTAAAGCAGAAAAAAAAAATATTTTAACGACTGTCTTCTTTACCAATGCTGTTAAATGCAGTGCATTTTCACGAGCGATTGCTAAAGAATCCAATGCCTCAACGTCCAAACAGACAAGCTTTCCCAATTCCCTAAACTTTGTTACGCATCCATTAGAAGAAAGAACGTGTGCACAGTAAGCTAGCAGCGAACAGAAGAGGAGAAGATGAAGAAGAAGATGAACCAGAGGTTCGCCGGAGCAGGCGACTGAGAGAGATTGTGTAGTTACATGAAATTTGAAAGTGGACCCGGTTAATTTATTTATTGCACTCCGGTGGCTGCGACGGGAAGCGGCCGGGATCGCTGCAGTAGTCGTAGACCAAGTGGTTGGCGCGCGCCCAGATTAGTTGGTGGCTCTGGTGCACCGTGAGCACCTCCATCTCCTTCTCCTTCCACCAGTAGCGCCCCTCCTTCCCCTGCTCGCTGGCGCTGCACCGCCGCAGCTCCGCCGCAACCTCCGCGCCGGGTGCCCACTCGCAGCCGTCGATGCGTAGGCTGCGGAACGTGGCCACGAAGGGCGCGTGGGACCAGTCGGTCTTCACCCGGCCGCCCTCGGTGGCCCAGTCATCGGCGTTCCATATGGAGCTGTAGACGCCCATCGGTTGGTCGCCGGGGAACGCAATGCCGCTGCGCGACGCCGCGCGGTTGGAGAGCACGCGGATGGGCGTGTCGTCGACGAGGAACACCACCTGCTGCGGGTTCCAGAGGATGGAATAGGCATGGAAATCGGTGGTGGGATCGAACCACAGGTCCATCCGCTGCTCTCGGTTTCCGACTCCATTGATGTAGAGGTTCGTCTGCACCAGGTACGGCTCCCCTGTTCTGTTCCCCAGGAACTCGAAGTCGAACTCGTGGTGGTTCGCCCCTTCCGATGACATCTGCGAGCCACAACACCATGAAAAATCGAATCTTTTCACAAACTTCACATTAATTACGTGCAATTGAGCTCGGAGGCAGTACATAGAAAGCGGTGACAGTTCCGGCGGAGTCCCCTTCCACGAGCTTGAGCTCCGCGGTGACCTTGCCGAAGAGATACTTACTCTTGGACGCGAATCCAGAACCTGAGACCATGCAAAACAAATAAGAATAACCACCGCTTGCTTCAGCATCAGTACCAGAGTAATGGAGTGAAGAAAAAAATACTAGAGCCCCAACCGGAAGAGTTGTCAAGCTTGAGCTTGAGAAGCTCGCCGTCGTGGATTACATGGTCGGTCGCCCAGCTCGGCTGCACGAGCTCATCAAACTTGGAGCTTTGCGCTCGCAACGCACTCACCGAGACCCATACTGCCATTACTAACCAACCCAAGCTTCCATTGCGTACGTCCATAGATCCGATACGAGAATCGAAGAAGACGATAAGACGAGGCGAGTGAAGAAAGCTTCTCGGATGCAATGAGCGTCTGCTGCAGTGGATCCCTTCTTTTATAGCAAGTTCCCAATAGCTTGAAGAGAAAGCCATGGGCCACGTAGGACGGACGGGACCCTCCCTGGCGCCACGACGAGGACGCCACACGGGCCGAAGTAGCCGTTGCTGGAAAGCAGTTAGACAATTCCAGGTGGGGCCGTCAAACGGGTTAATTCCCCGTTGCGTCCCGTCGCTGTCCCCACTCAAAAGGCCGGAGTCTAAAGAACTGCCAATGCCATGATGGCGCGTGTGGAGTCCAGCTGTTCGTCTCTGACGCCTTGCTAGCTGGCAAAGCGGAAGCGTGAGTAGTTTTATTGCCCGTACCCTTTTGTCGCACGCGTACGCCCGTTCCCTCGACTCACACCCCTACCCACGAATCGAAAACGTTGCTTTTCCTTTGGGGCTTGGCCTCCGGGGGAGGTGCATTTGAGTAGCGTGAGTTTTCGTGCGACCTTTGTCTAGTTGACGTCATCGAACAGCTGTCGTACAGGCAATTATATTCCCCTGCCTTCCGGGAATTCAGATGCGGGGCCATCGTCACGGTAAAGACGTTACCAACTCCCAGCGCCGCGCCGAAGCTTATCCGGAAAGCTAAGCGTTGCAGGGGTGATTATGGCCGTCCGATTGTATCTGGACGGCAGTGTGTGGATCCAATCGCGATGTTTGCACGACGGAATAATATTGTGGTGAGAAATAAATACGAATAAGACGAGTGAGGACGGAAAACGGGTGGGTTTTTAACGTGTGGTTATTTCTAAGCATTAAACGATACGAAAGGGGCACGTGACGACGCTACATGAGTGTTAAGTGTCACGTACAGCGACAGCTGGCGAGCTTTTTGAATTTTGAATTGCTGATGTGTTGCCGGAGTGGTACCGGTCATATCGTTTTTAGGGGCAGTTAATTAACGTGTGTGATACGGTGGCTCACGTGTTTTCTTTATAACTTAAAATAGGATAATACTATTGGGTCAAAATTTAACCAGCTAAAATGCACTTAATAAATTATCATCAAAAGTATTTTAATAATATCATAAATATATATTAATTATATGTATATTTACCAAGTGCATTCTGACTAGTCAAATTCTAACCAAATAGATTTACCGTTTGAAATAATAGATATGTTAACTTAATAAGTATTCTAGAATCAATTTACGAAGGAGGTTCATATAAATATTATTAAATGCATAGTGGGATGATGATATTGACTATCATTCTAACAATCGACCCTTGATGATTACATCAGAGTTTCATATGTCACCATCTATGCTATGCCCTAGGGGCTATTAAAAGGCATACTAAACGGTCAATTAAAATTTGATAATTTACAAATGGTGCATCTAACTTTCTGAATTGATCAAAAGTTGTATGTAACTTTAGGGGGTGCTTGGTTCATATAAGGGAATGAGAAAAAAAATGGGATTGATAGAAGTGGGGAATGAGAATGGGGGGTTTCCCATTTCCCTCCTTTTGCTAGGGAATGACTCATTCCCATATTTGGAGTAATGAATCCGTGGAACCCACCACTAATCCCCCAAACCAAACACTCTCTTTCAATCACTTTCCCATTCTCCACTCTCATTTCATCCAACCAAACACCCCTTAATATGTATAAATATGCCCATATACTGTTAGTTTTAGGAACAAATGGAATTCGCATCATTCAAATAGAGCTTTTGTCACGTGCAGAGCACGTGAATTTTAAAACAGATTTGGACACGCGAAGTCAACGTGCTATTTACGCGCCGCGCGTCTTCCACCGTGGCCACGTCATCCAACGCATGCAGACGTGTCACCCACTCCCACGATACTCTTCGACCACACACGAAGCCGGAGAAACAGCGCGTCCTCCGTGAGGACGCCGTGATGAAGTCCGACGACGAGCTCGCTCCCCTCCAAGCCGAGCGCTGCAGAGACACCGGCGGTGGCAGAATCGAAGCCCTTCTGCAACGCGGCGAAGACTCGAATCACAGGGAAGGCGGCTCTGCCAAGAGAGAATCGTTGCAGGAGACGACAGATAGGCCTGGTCAAGGGTACGACCACGGTAGGCATTACGCCGGAAAACATGGTGGCACCGGCCGAAACATGGCCGGAGCACGACTCCGACCACCCGTTGGCTAACAGCTGGCAGTGTTTTTTTTTCCTTTCTTACTCTTGTTATTTATTTTATTATAATTTATTGATGCTATATATAATTGGAATAGTGCAATATGACTTCATTATTAATGGAATTAATATTTTATTATCTGATTCTAATATATCATATATTTATTTTTACCATTTAAATCTCTCCTAATTAATTGATTTGATGCGATAATGGTTTAAAATTGGAAAGTTTTAAGGGGCATATTTGTCAATTAGGGTTATAAAGTCATTCTCCTGCTTTAGTTTATTCTTCCGATTCCAATTCCAATTCCAATTGCTTTCTTCTCTTACTAGGAGGAAGAAGGTGGGCGGGGGCGCCACCTTCTCCGCCCTTGCCTCTCTGCTCTGCTTCGCTAGCATCCTCTCTCTCCAACGAAGGGAGGATTTCGCTTCAGTTCTTCCGAACTGGAAGGTTCCTCGCCGATTGAAAAGATTCCGCTTTGATGAGTTACTGGACAAGATTACTTCTTTGGCGAAACCTTTAACTTAGCCCTTCCTCCATCTCAGGTGCAAAGAATTTCCATGATTTCTCTGATTACGGCCTTTTTTACGTGTTGCTCGATGTGTTTGAGTGAGTCGGTTACGGCTTTCTCAATCTTTCTTTTGCTTGAAAAGGGAAAAGGAGCGCTCTTCTGCCTTTTGAGATGATATTCATCTTCTGTTGACTAGTTTTTTGTGGAAAACTGGATTTTTTTTTTATCGTAAGGACTGTTTTGTTTGGGATTTCAAGTTGAAATCTGTGCCTTCTTTTGTCTCGATACATCAACAGAGCTAATATTCTTGGTTTTATAGTTATGCTCGCGTTTAATATTTTAGGGTAAAGGCAGTCCTGTATATGAAGCTCCTGCGGATCTAGGAAGGTCCAGTCTTACCTTATTTTGCAGGATACGGCAGCAATTTTAGTGTTGCACCAAGCTCCCCTTCATTTAATCATGTAGTGTAATATTATTTTTTTTAGTTGTGGCACGCAATAGATTTAGCAATCTGTTGTCAGATTAAGAAAGTTGCAAGTTTGTCAGAAAATTCCCTGTCCTGAATTTGAGTCCTCATTCTGATAGTCAGCTTTATGATCAATTATATGAAGTCCTGTTTCAGTTAGTGTTTGGCTTTTAGTATTTTTTCAGCGTAGGACCATCCAAATAGTAAATATATGCAGTTCACATTCTTTGAGAATGATGACTAAATTTATCAAATGGGAGAAGCTTTTTGTTGGTGAGGAATTTATGCAATTGGTTTCTCAAGAAGGAGATGGTTAGTGGTGGTAGATCATTAGGATTAGGCCTTTTATATAGCAACCTTGGGAGGTTGTGAACTAAATAAACCAACCGTGTGTTGCGTTATGTCATTGATTTGCTTCATCTTTCCGCTCACTGTGCAATCTGTCAACACGGAATGAGTTATGCACCCCCCACCCCCAGTCCACACCAATCCCAACTGGTCGTTCAATAAATTTATGTCATATGACTCACCGTATTTTGTTTTTGATGCATAGGAATCATCTGACTTCATTACTGCTTAATGGAAGATGTTCTACAATAATTCTATAAGTTGTACTGTATCATCCTTCTTTGTTTTAAATGAATAATGCCCTTCTTTTACACAGTTTGATCATATTTCAAGGACTTGTAGCTAATTCATTACACATTGGGAAGTAGGTACTAAGTCACTGCATCTCAAACCCATGGGGGTTACCAACTCAAAGATTGAAGAAGAGAAAGCCCTTGTATTATGCAGAGAAAGGAAACGATTTGTCAGACATGCTATAGATGAAAGGTGTTTACTAGCCGATTCTCATTTTTCTTATGTTCAGTCCCTCCGAAATACTGGAATTGCACTCCGAAATTTTGTAGAACCTGAGTTCCCTGCTGAATCTTCCATGTATACATCAACAGACGGAACACCTGAGCCTCTCGCTTTAACTGAGAAGGCTGTTTCCCACTTCTCTAACTCATCTCCATCTATTTCACAACGCTTGGATGCAACTGAATCATTTCCCCCAATCACTTCTCCTCTTTCATCTGGGCGCATTCATTTAAATCATATGAAATCAGGCAAAACTTATGACTTGACAGTCAAGGAGAAACTTCCTACTTTAGTAACAGCCACTCTGGAGTCTTCAATCAACACTTCAAAGCACGTTGTCTCAGAGCTTGATGAAATTTCATCCTTTGAAGCTTCACCAACACCTTCTACAGCACAACAATGGGATTATTTTGGTCTTTTTCATCCCATTGGCAACCAACTTTCCTTTGAAAGTGGGAGAGGATTAGATCATGGTTTTGATAATGATGATGAAATTGGACGTCTAAGGGAAGAGGAGGGCATACCAAACCTGGAAGAAGATGAAGACAGGGCCTCCACAAATGAAAAAAATGACCTGGAGTCAGAAGATGATTTTGATCAAACAGCCAAAGAACCCTTAGTACAAATTTTCAAGAACAAAAATGTCATTTTGGAACAGCAACTAAGAAGTGAGTCTCCAGCCATACTAGCTGCAAAAGATAGTGTTTCTGAAGTTAATCATAAGGATGGGGACAATGTGAAGCTCACAAATGGTATCTCTGAGACTTATGAAACTCCTGAAACAGCACCGACAAAAGCAGCACCTCAGGTGGCTGTCTTTCCTATTAATGGGAAGGCCCAAAAGTCTGAATCAGTAGCTAATCATGAGACGAAAGATTTTGTGTCATGCATAAAAGAAATTCAAGAGCTATTTCTGAAAGCTTGTGAATCTGGAATAGAAGTTCCTAGGATGCTGGAGGCAAACAAAGTGCATTTTCAGCCTTCATTTCCTGAAGAAAAAGGTAATACAATTAATAAGTTTTATGGAACTTGTACTTTTTTCTGCACATGGAAACAAAACTTGAAGCAATACTACAATTTTGATTGACATGCAAGTTTCTGTCTTGTACATTCAGGTTTTGAGGTCAGTCCATACGCATTTCTATTATAGCCACTCCTTTAGTTAGTTATTCTTTATCTTTGTATAAAATGACTGTAGAAATCTAAATCCTGTGTCATTCAACTTGTTTTTAAAATGTAGCATCTTTTCCATTTTAATTGAATGAGTAGAATTTTTTACTAAAGTTTCTTATGCAGCTTACAAAACAAAGGCATCTGTATTCCTCACATCCTGTTTCACTTGTATAGAAGATGTGCCTCATCCTCCAGGTATGTCTGTGGCTCAACATCACTCTCTTGTGTTGCTGTACTTGGGTTTAGTACTATAAGTATGCCAGCTGTAGAAGTTCTTCTTTTCAGTGTATAAAGGAATTCTGCAAATGATAAGAGTTTCTAATATCTTGAGTTTATACTGCAGTTGCTGCTGAAAATGATATGAAGTACATAACATGGCATAGGTCAATGTCATCTCTCTCCTCATCATCTAGGAGATTTGTTGGCCCTGCAGCAAACAGTGATATTGATGACCTGAGCAGCAGTAATATTTTCCATTCATATATGAATTCAGGTAGCCATGCGTCAACATTAGATAGGTTATATGCATGGGAGAGAAAGCTTTACGATGAAGTTAAGGTTGGTTGTCGCTCAAACTATATTCTAATTTTATCTGTTTTTAGCCTATCTTAATTGGTTACTAGGCAATTAAAATTTGAGAATACTCGAAATTTTAGTAGCTGACTTACTGCTCCTGATCACTCATGACAAAGTTATATGGTAGTTAGCTCGGAGTAGCAAAGTTGTATTTTTATGCATCTACTATTTCTAGTTAGTTCTCAACACCACGATAGTTAGCATGTGCATTTAGTTTGTTCTTACACTTGCTAAGGTATACTCTCTGTCGCTACTACTTCTTCTATCCACCATCCGGTGCTCCGATTAATTTGCATCTCTATATACTTTTCTTAATTTTTCTCAGGTCCATGATTTAATCTAGCACTCTCTTTCAGAAAACAAGTCCCCAGTTTGCTTGTTTCTGGAATTTGTGTAATTTTGCTCTTTAGTTTATTTACCCTACTTTGCCTTCCTACAAGGTCGCCCATAAGTTCATCTACCTTTGTTCTTGCAACTTTGTGTATCTTGTGTCGAATGTACTGCTAGTTGAATACAACATGTTGATTCTTTCTGTTTTCTATTTTGTTACGTCAGGCAAGTGGTGTCATACGGAGGGAGTACGACTTGAAGTGTAAGCTATTGAGGCATAAAGAGTCCGTAGAAGATAATCGAATAAAAATTGATAAAATCCGTGCTTCTGTCAAGGACCTTCACTCTAGAATTCGTGTTGCTATCCAGAGAATTGGTTCGATATCAAAGAAAATAGAGGAAATAAGGGATAAGGAGCTCCAACCACAGCTAGAGGAGTTAATTGGAGGGTATGATTTCTTATCATCTCTTATCATTACCTCAAGTATAATCTCATTCTTGTCAAAGCATTTGGTGTCGCGCCGTTATTGTTCTTCGTTCATTTGGTTGTGACCATTCTGTTATTTCTGCAGCTTGATTAGAATGTGGAGGATGATGCTTGACTGTCACAGCCGTCAGTATGACATTATATTGTTGGCTAGCAATAACAGAACAACAAAAGTTGCAGTTCGATCCGAACCACAACATCATGTTATGTCTCTTCTGTATGAATTGAATTCTTTGAGTTCAAATTTCTCGCAGTGGATGTCAGCACACAAATCATACCTTACGGCCATCAATGGTTGGCTTCACAAGTGCATCGATATGTCGCAAAAACATGGCAGGTCATCTAGGAAGAAGCCCCAACCCTTCTCTCCGATGCGACACATAGCTCCACCGATCTTCATGACTTGCAAACTTTGGCTGCTCCTGCTACATGATCTCCCAACCAAGGAAGTGGTCTCTTCGATAAAAGATATGGTGAACGTACTCTCCCATTTCTTGCCAACCCAAGAAAAGGATCATGGTACTCCAAGGTCGACCTTCTCATTACCACGCAGGGCAGTAAAAGGCGGACTCGGAGAAAACAACCACACAAATCCTTCTTCCCCC
This sequence comes from Zingiber zerumbet, assembly GCA_037833815.1. NCBI lineage: Eukaryota > Viridiplantae > Streptophyta > Magnoliopsida > Zingiberales > Zingiberaceae > Zingiber > Zingiber zerumbet. Next base: position 1,271 of record JBBMJZ010011764.1, on the reverse strand, counting down.
GTTGATTGGAGTCTGAATTATGATCAGTTGCAATCAGCTCTCACAATCTTCCTAGATAGGCTGAGGACTTTCGCCGAGATATCTGCCACAAAGTATGAAGAGCTACAAACTTCGGTCAATTTGGCTCGAGATCATTACGAAAGTAGTCAGTTTGCATCGTGAAGCTTCTTCATCAAGTCGAAAGGAGCAAACTGTACAAATCTATGTTAGAAGTGTCATTGGTTAAGTTTCCTTGAATAAGTTTAATTGGTAGTCTGAAGTCCTTCAAGTATGTATGTATGTATGTATAGATTCTGCTGATTGGAAGGCTGCTGATTAGTTCCCTCTGTATATCTTTTGGTAATAAAGGGGTTTTGTGATATTCATGAATATTTTACACAGAAGTGAGTTAGCCATGGCTTGGTCCATAAGCCAGCCCAACACAATACATAAATGTGTTATCCGAGTTCATTTGTATGTGCTAGGCTGCTAGGCGAGGGGTGGCTTCACTCATAAGCTAGCCCAACACAATATATGAATGCGTTCTTCGAGTTCATGTGTATAGACTTAGGCTAGACAAGGATGCCTATGAATATTGTTTAAGTTAGTAAAATAATTTGATGAATTAAAAATTTATCATTTTTATAGTTTATCAACATATCTAAACATATTTAGTTAGATGTGCTCTAAATCAAAGTCCAATGATAAATTCATATGATCAAATTTAAAATAATTGAGACAAATAATTTGGAGTTGTTATTTTATTCATTCATGGTAATGGCTCGAGCATGTAAGCCCGTAAAAGCTGGATGACATACTTTATTATAAAAAATAGAAGATAAAATACATTTCAATAAAAAAAAATGGATAAGCTATTTTATTTTCTCCCATAAATATTGATCACTTTTTTTTTCATTGGTCTCCTATAAAATATATCCACCATACTCAACCCTATAAATATTATAGTTGCATTATTCACATTTGGACTTGCGTTTATTAAAAAAAAACGTAGCAGATAATATTTTATCTTGACTCGAAGCATGTACAATTAAATATAATTAAGTCTTAATTCCGCTACTTATTGGGATTAATATATTTCATAATATAAAATTTGCAGGTGAGCTTCATACAAAAGGGTTGCTTAAACTTTATTTGTTGTTTGGTAGTTACACTTCAATATGCTAAAAAAAAAAACGGGTGATTTACTTGTACCAGCGTCTCCGTCTATTCATCTTTAGATTAATACCGAAAAGAAATCATGAATAACTACTAATTATTAGTACAAATGAATA
>JBBMJZ010011754.1:0-10591 GCA_037833815.1 Zingiber zerumbet | reverse complement strand
CAGACAGGATCAACATCTATAAATTATAGTTACTGTAACTATTATAGTTGCTATAACATCATAGCTAGTCTAATATTATAGTAACTATAGTTACGCGTAACTGCTCCACTATGAATTTATCTTACTCAAATAATTATTGGTTGATGTGACTGGATATTAGGAGATAATAATATAGGAATAGTCTAAAGAATAGTTAAATAATTACATAGGTTGCTAGGATGTGACTGGATATTAGGAGATAATAATATAGGAATAGTCTAAAGAATAGTTAAATAATTACATAGGTTGCTAGGTTGCTGATGTGGTGGGCTGTCTTTGATTAAAAAAAAAACGCTCTTTGATAATTATTCGGAAACAATAGTAATCCTTTTAATTTTTTCACTTTTTAGTACAAATATCAAATTTAGTTCAAGAAATTTTTTAATTTTATTAAGATTCTTAGGAACTAATTGTTAATTAGCTTTCAGTTAATTTATTTACATGTAACTTTCAATCAGCGATTGCAAACCGAATTATAACACTGACATCGGACCAAAAAAATTCAATTTGCTTTCGAATCGAAATTAAATGAATTCGATTCGATTCGATTCAATTAACTTTTCAGATCGAAATGTTTAAATTAAGTTATATATATTTTTTCTCAATTTAAATTATTAACAACTCAAGTTTTTTTTCTCATTTTTATTAGTTAATGGGTCAAAATGATACACGAAGTAGCACCTACGTAGACAATTGAAAAGAACGACATCCATTCTAAAAAATTTATTTTATAATTTTATTTAAAAAAAATCAATAATTTAAAAATTGTCAGCATTTCTAAATTTATGAGTCCGACAGCTTTTTTAGGAGATAAATTTATGATTTTCACCTGATTAAAACTAATTTATACAATAAAAAAAATAAAACGACAAGCTAATTTGTAAAATATATTTTTTACACTTGGAAGTTTGAATATTCAATTTTTTCATGCCTTGAAATAAAAGATTATGATTTCATATAAAAATTTGAAAAAAATAGGTTTAGAATATTTGATAGATATAAATTATGAGGTGTGTATTAAAATTGTGAAAAGAAAGGGCTCTTTTGGAAAATTTCCAACGATGAGATCCCGTCAGGTAGCTTCCTGCGTCTCTTGCGGCTTCCACGTGTCCCACGTCGCTTTCGTACCTTTCTGTCTTCCTCCTTTCTCCTGATCTTTTATAGAACCGCCTCATCGATGGATGGGGAATACCCATGAGACCGAGAGAGAGAGACAGAGAGAGTCAATGGTGAAGAGTGTTTACCTGAAAATGAAGACGGACTACTCCGCCAGCGTCGGAGAAGACCTGATCCAGTCGGATCTGAAGGAGCTCGGCGTCGCCGCCCGGAAGCTCGCCAACCATGCCCTAATGCTGGGTAGCGGCTTAGGCTTCGGAACCGGCTTCCTCAAGTTCCTCGCTTTCTTCGCCGCCATGTTAGTCCCCTTCGATACCATCTATTCTTAATTTGTTTCCTGTCTTTTATATCCCTCAATCTCGATTCTTCCTCGAACATGTCAGAGTTCTTTTTTTTTAAAAAAAAAAAAAGTGTGATGTAAATGATGTGATCTACGGATTTTGTTTTATTTTATGACCTTTTTTTTTTAATAGAATGAGTGAGTAAGAACCGAAAAGACATTTTTTTTTGTTTTGGCTTGGTTCGATCTCTGATTGCTTGATCTTGAAGCCATAAAGAAATTCGTCCTCTCTCTGGATCACGCATCTGACTTGTTCAGTCGTTTCTAATGATTGCTTTGCCTTCCGTATTTGATTTCTCTTTCTTTTCTTTTGGCTGGGGAACTAAAGCCATCATCATTATGGTGGTTTCTTTTACGTTATGAACACTGACAGAGGCCGTGGGACTGCTACAACGATTTAGTCACTCACAAACATTCCATATTTAAGTTTTTTCATACGGATGCCAAATGAGATCCCCTTCCAGTCAGAATGATGGATCCGTTCCTTATATCATTAAAGATGCATAAGAATATTCTCTGAATTTCTTTAGTATCTTATAGCTGATCTTTGTTTACCTGTGCGGCTTAAAATATGATGCTAGCGCGAATTTTGGGATTTATTATTATTATTATTATTATTATTATTTAAATTGAGCATGTTACTACGATGGATCCAGTCAACTTTAGGTTGTGGCATCTCTTTTGCTGTGACATCTGTTAGGAAAACACTTGATAAGCTATTCAAGGATAAGTATGATATCTAATCACCTACAAGAACAGTCTCTTTCTTAGTCCTAAGCTGTGGTATATATTAGATGTATAGCAATATCCTTTCTCCTAAATGATTGTAGATTGTGTATTGAGGGAGCCGAGTTTATTTAGTCAGACGTTTCCTCGATTCTGAGTTTTAGACTACTACGTTATTTAGTGACTTAGTAGCTATAAACCATAATTGTCTCTACTCTCTACCAGTAAAGTGTTTTCTCCCAATACATGCCTTTCAGCTTAAACGATCCTCATTTTTGTTTCTTGTGCAGATATTTGTTGATACTGGATCGCACTAATTGGAGGACAAACATCTTGACTTCACTTTTAATTCCATATATCTTCTTGAGCCTTCCATCAGTTATATTTTCATTTCTGAGGTGAGCACTAGGGAATTAAGTAAACATTACTATGACATTGCAAATATTGTCTGGAATTAAGTAAACATTACTATGACATTGCAAATATTGTCTTTGTTGCATTTATTCCATATTGAAAAAAAGTTGAATACAGGCTCTGGTTTCCTTCTGATGATGTTGAAGAATTTAACTCTCATTAGAGTTAAGAGGTAACGTACAAAACAGAATCAGATATAAGATATGTTGACTGATAAATTGACTAATAATTTTGCTGATGCATTCACTAATTATTTTCATTTAAATTAGTAATTTAAGAACATTTTAGTCCTTGATTTTTTTTTTTTCTCTTTCAGCCATGTCTTAATGTACATATGAAAAATAACTCAAATGTTCATGAGCAAGTTTGACAATCAAACCGATATGCAAGAAATTCATTTAGCTAGATTGAAGCAACTGTTAAAGATTTTGAAGATTTTTTTTTTTTTGAGGCTTTGGGCTTTTTAAGGGCATCTGCAGTGGGAGGTTTATAGCCTACAATTTACGCTTTAAACCTCTCAATAAAAACCCCTCCCCCACTACATAGATGAGGTTTATAGTTTGTTTTATAAACCTGTATCAAAATCTTGGGACCAGGTTTATAAAAAAAAATAGTGGAGAGAATATAGAGAGAGAATTTTAAAAGAAGTGAGGTTTTTAAAAGAGATAGGTTTTATGATAATGGAGAGGGGGTTTTAAAAGAAGTAAGGTTTTTAATTTTTGATGTGACAATGATGTGGCGGAGTATAAACCTCTTTAAAAGGTTTACGACTACGGATGCCCTAAGCTGACCAAGATTAATGTTAGCTTCTCGGTGCTCATGAACAAAGCAGTGATTATTCTGAACCCATCATGTTATGAAAATTTGAAATTTCAGATGGTCATAGGAAATCCCTTCATCACGGCCTCAAATTGTCTTTGTTTTCTGGTTTTCAGTTTTTTGTATAGACGTAATATTGGGACTTCATTTTGGTTACTTATTATCTATTTTTTCTGTTCTTTGTATTGCTTTATCTTTGCAATATTTCACAGAGGGGAATTCGGGAAGTGGGTTGCATTTATCGCTGTAGTTTTGCGCCTTTTCTTTCCGCGACACTTCCCTGGTATGTGTTCTCTCCAGTGTTGCTAATGCAACTTGCATTCTTACATCTATATTTTCACATTCTTTATTTTCACATTCTTTGTCAACTAATTAAACGCAACATACATGCTTAACTGAGCCAAATATATTCCCTTTTTCAAAGTAAAGGCTCAGTACATTCATATGCTCAATAGTTTTGCTTACATTGTCTCTGCTACACATAGTTTTGCTTATTACCATTGCATTAACTTAGATGTATTAGAAATCAATATTGATTGGCTTTTAGTTCATTCCCTAAAAACCATCCTAATCTTGTAAATTAAATATAAAAATCTGGACAAACAATCCTTTTAGGGTTCCTATTTGTTGTTGATCTATTTTGGTATCCAAAGCAGTCCTGTAAGAATCTAGACAAACGATCCATCTATGATCGCTATTTTGGTATTAAATGCAATTCAAAGTACCAAAAATTTGAAACAGTACCAAAATTTGGTATCTTCCTGAGTTCCTTGTACGCGGTCGAGTAGGCAAAATGCCATCTCAATCACCATATGCAAATGGAAGAAAACAGAATTTAACAGATGATGAACTGCTCCCTAGGGCGAAGGCAAAAGTAAACAAAATTTATAGAATTGTAAATTTATGCCGTTCTGCATCTTGAATCCTGTTCTCATTTTTACCTGATATCATTTAAACCATGGCTCTGACCTGATCGCTTGCTTTGTTTCTCGCCGTGTAGACTGGCTGGAGATGCCCGGCGCGCTGATCCTTCTTGTGGTGGTTGCCCCTGGATTCTTTGCCAACACGATAAGAGGCCATGTCGCGGGCCTCTTCATATGCCTCATCATTGGTTGTTACCTGCTTCAGCAACACATCCGAGCATCGGGCGGTTTCAGGAACTCATTCACCAAGAGCCATGGCATCTCAAATAGCATAGGCATCATTCTTCTCTTTGTTTACCCGGTGTGGGCCTTAATCCTTCAATTGTAGGCATTCCTATTGCCATTTTGATCTTTAAGGCCATTTCATTTTCTGGTGTTGTAAGACTCTGTTTCTTGTTTGTAAGGTGGTGATTGATCTCAGTGAACTCTTAGTCAACTAATAAAGTATAATTGGATATATTTGTCAGGTTAGTTAAACTGATGTTCATAGTTAATCACAAAATCCTACTGCGATAATTTTTCCAGTCATTTCAGTATTTGTTTCAGTATATTGTGCCTTGCAACATCTTTTAATAATTGATCTCGCTGATTCAATTAATTATTTTAATAGGAACACCAATAATTAGAGTAAGTATATGGACGCACCATTTTAATATGTATCTTCCCTAAGTGCAATTTATGCCCCATATATATATAGATATTTGCATTGTCCATTACATGAAGGATAAATAGTGAAAATTATAATGCAAGGGAATGATATTGTAAGAGATGTGTACTTAGGTGCATTTAAATATTTAAATGTGACTTTGTCTATCCTAAGACATCTATCTACTCAGGGGATTGGATTTGAGTATAAACCTAAGCCATTACGAAGCGTGTAAATATTCGATTATGTAAGATTGTTGGAATAAAAGATGATATTATTTATTTTAAGTGGTCTAGTATCATCCATCCTAGATATATTATAAGAGGTATTTTATCCATATATAACGATTCTTTACTTGGAAAAATTTAGGGACCGCTTGTTTAGAGGATTTGATAAATAGAGAATGGAAAAGAAATGAAATATAAGTACTTGATTTGAGGGTTTCATATTTTTACAAGGATTTTATTTCTTATTTATTAGCAATCATTCATTCCCCATTAAAACTAGTGGTTTAAAATTCATTCCTTGAAAAAACCTCCCATTACTAATGATACTCATTCCCTTTACTAAACCAAGTAATCCCATTAAATTAATAATATTTATTATCATTCTCCACTAATATTATTCCTATTCTTATTCTCATTCTTTTTATTGAACCAAGTAAACCCTTAGTCATCCAATGACCAATGAGATATTTGACGCCGTTAAAAATTGATCATCTATTAAAATAAACACCGCAGCTCTAGACGATTGTGAGCATAGGCTACGAAGACATGCGCATTTAAAGATGCATAAGCAAAGCTGTAAAGGTCGTCAAAAGGCAATTACATGCTTGACTTTAGACGTGTACCAAAAGCTTGAGGATTTGGTGAATCTAAATGGAATGGCGGTTAGGACAAAAAATTTAAACATTTGAATTAAAATTTTTGGATCCTAAAGAAGGGCAATTTAGTAAATTTAATCTTTGTCCAAGTGACTTGGTTAAAATGTAAATTTTTAATCTCCACTCGAGGGAAATGAGACAATGAGTGAAAATATCGCCTGAAAATTGACGATTTAGACGAGCTTTTATGAGTGATTCTTGATTCTTGATTTATTCTCATCCTGTGATTGGGTCGATCATCCTTAAATTAATTGGTTTAAAAAGTTAGATACATAATGATAACTAAAACAAAGTGAAAATACGTACCATTTCGTCAAGTTTTGAAGATGTTCTGCACTGACGAGTATTTGTTGGAAATGTGAATGGAATAAAGAGGTGGAGATGAAGAAATTTTATTGTGCATGAGTTTTTAGTTCTATGTTAGAAGTCTCTTGATTTTATTGCTGGTTTAAATTATAATACATACATTAATGTTGTAAACATATGCATGAAGAGAGACTCTCATGCGTAGGTGCGCAAGGGTAGGTGCAAATATAGGGCTTAGATTGTACTGAATTAAGACTGACTCATGTGCCAACACGACCTGCACACGTCGAATGTCGGACCGGTCGAGGTAAGATATGTCCAAGTGAATAAACTAATGTTTTGCTACGTTTTTTTTGCTACTAAGGTGAAATGGATGAATTGATTTCAATTAATTCAATCCAATTGAAACTAATGAATGGTCATTAATTCATTAAATTGAAATCGTCGGCAATTAATGACAATAATGGTCATTAATTCATTCAATTTAAACGGTCGATAATTAATGTCAATAAATGACCATTAATTGATCAAATTAAAATTACCGGTAATTAATGACAATAAATGACCATTAATCAGTCATTTATTATGGTCAAAGGTTGAGCTGCTATATAAGGAGCTCATATCTTGAGCAGAAGCTAGAGAGCGAGAGGAAGAGCAGGAAACGAACCTCTGTCCACCCGGGTTCTCCCACGAGAACTCTCTCATCCATGCATCCGTTCAGCTGAACTACTCTTGATAGCGCTTGGGTGCATTCTTAGTTTGTCACGAACAACTAGTGCTTGGTTGCGTGTATGGTTTTACCATTGTATCTTAGGAAACAGATGACCCAAGAGAATCTCGAAGAATAGCTAGATGTGAGGTGAATCTGTTTTAAGTAATCTGTGTTGAGTGCAGGCATTGGTATCTTACTCAGTGAATTCCCTTCCCAACTCGGCGATTGACTCCCAATTATGTTACACACTGCATTAACTCCGCAACTTGAACCATCAGAAGCTTGGCAAAACTAATCCCACTGGCAACCTAATATTCTCCGCTCAGGTCATCTCAATAGATAAGTTAGAATTGATTTTGTATAATTTCAATTCAATAATTTTTCCCAATATTTTAGAGAACAGATTGTCTAACAATCTTGAAACAGATTTTGTTATGTTGAGATGGCCACAGAATAAAGTATTGATGCGCAACAGACTTAACACATGAAGGCCCCCTCTGCCCCAATTGGAATTATGTCAATCAACCACGAGGAAAGGCTAGAGAAGTTCACTGGATTGCACTTCTACTTAACCACGTTCAATCTGACTCGGTTTTTGATCAAGGACCCTCCCAAGCGTTCTGAGGATGCTGATGCGCAGGCCATCAGTATAGTGGAGGCATGGACTCACTCTGAGTTCCTCTACCAAAACTACATCCTCAACTGTGTTGTCAACTTACTGTACGCTATGTATAACACGAAGAGAATGGCTAAGAAGTTGTGGGAGTCTCTAGATAAGAAATACAAGATGGAGGATGCAAGGGTCAAGAAGTTCATCGTGGGCTGATTCCTTGAATATAAGATGGTTGACTCCAAGATGGTGATCAATCAAGTCCAGGAGCTTCAGGTGATTTTGCACAAGATCCACTTAGAAGGGATGATTCTAAGTAAAACCTTCTAGGTGACTGCTATTAGGCACAAGCAGAAGGAGATTACTATAAAGGAACTCATTATTAGACTTTACATTGAAGAAGACAACAAGAGTTCAGAGAGAAAGTTATTATCTCAGGCTATTGTGAACACCAACGTATTCGAGCATGGTCAAAACTAGAAATGGAAGAATCCCAAGACTTCCAAGATGGGATCCAGAGGAGGAATTAAGAAATTCTCTAGGAAGTGCTTCAACTATGGTTGAGTCGGTTATACATTTTTGGAATACAGAAAGCCGAAGAAGAAGCAGGAGGTCAACGTGAACGAGGGACTAGAAATGGACGATCTCTGTGCTGTTGTCTCTGAACTAAACCTAGTTGGTTCAAACCCACGACAATGGTGGATTGTTACTAGAGCCACTAGATATGTCTGCTATAATAAGAAGTTGTTCCACAACTTTGAAAAAGTCAAAGGTGGGGACAAGCTGTTCATGGGGAATTCAGCAACCTCAGACATTATATGCTAAGGAAAAGTGGTGATTAAGATGACCTCGGGTAAGGACCTTACTCTGAACAATGTGTTGTATGTTCCAGAGATTCAAAAGAATCTAGTGTTCAGATCACTATTAACCAAGAATGACTTTCACATTATTTTTGAGTTAAAGAGTTGTAATGTCAAAGAATGAAATGTTTGTAAGAATGAGCTATGTATCTGATGGATTGTTCAAGCTTAATGTAATGGTCATTAGGCCTAAGATAAATAAAGATGACATCTCTTCCACTTATATGCTTGAGTCTTTATATTTGTGTCATGGTAGACTATGACATGTTAATTACGACGTATTGCTTAGATTAATAAACATGTAAATCATACATACCTTCCATCTTGACCCAAAACACAAGTGTGAGATTTGTATTGAAGTAAAAATGACAAGGTCATCCTTTCAACATGTTGAGAGAAGCAACGAACCACTTGAGCTAATTCACACCGACGTGTGTGACTTTAAAGGTATACCAACACGTGGTGGAAATAAATACTTCATCACTTTTATAGATGATAACATAAAATATTGTTATGTGTATCTTCTTAAAAGTAAGGATGAATCTATAGAGAAATTTACTCTCTATAAGAATGAGGTTGAAAACTAACTTAATAAAAGGATTAAGGTGGTTCGAAGTGACTAAGGTGGTAAATATGTATCACCGTTCACTGAGTTGCATGATGAACATGAGATTAGACATGAAATAATAGTTCCTTATACTCCTCAGCAAAATGGAGTTGTTGAGCAAAAGAATCGAACTCTAAAGGAGATGATGAATGTGTGGGACCATTGGCGACCGACTAAAGGGGGGTTGAATAACCCCTACATAAATTAAAATAAAAGAACCTTTCTCGGACAAATAACTTAATTAAAGAACACTTCCATTAAATAATAAATAAACTCAAAAGCAGAGGCTCAGAGGTTTTACTTGGTTACAACCGGGGAGGTTGTTAATTCAAGGAATAGAGTAGCACTAGTTTCTCCTTTAGGCGGAGAAGCCTCTTTACAGCAGTGAAAGCACAAAAAATAAGAAGATAACAAAAATTGAGATGTGTATAAGTGTTGTTGCAAGAATGATTGTTGTTTTTAGCTTCTAGGACTAAGGCTGTATTTATAGCCTTGGTCGGGGTGCCTAAAAGGGTTCCAGGCGCCTGGAGTGGGATAAAAACTTATCCATGATGCGCTGGTCATAAGCCACGTCGATGTTGATAAAACTTAGGTTCTGAGCGCCCGGAAGGGTTCTGCGCGGCCCGAAGGGAAAAAGTCAACTTTTAGTTGACTCTCTCTCTAGGCCTCCAGTTTTGGCTCCATTTGCTTAGGTTCGGGTCTTTTGCTCCAGCTCCGCTCGCTTGGGTGATTTCGACCATCCGAAATAGGGCTCACCCGAACCCAACTTCTTGCCTTCTCGAGCAACCTTCTGCTCCGGCTTTTCGTCCCTCGGAAACGTCGCGCCCCTCTTTCTCGTCTGCCCGCGTACTCTTCCGTAACACCTCGTCCCTCAGACGCACTAAGCCCGTCGACTCTCTTCCGTGCTGTCCTTCTCGCTAGTTGCTTCTTTTGCTCGACTCTTTATGCTCCTAAGTTCTTGCACACTTAGACACAAGAACAAACATAACAGGACCTAACTTAACTTGTTTGATCACATCAAAACTACCTTGGGATACCAACAATCTCCCCCCTTTTGATGTGAGTAATCCAAGTTAAGTTAGGGTAAACTAATATAAAGTAAAAAATAATAAATTTACAATTAAAGTGCAAAAATTGAAAAATTTTAATCTACCTACCTCTAGACTTAATCTTCCCTTCTCCCCCTTTGATCACATAAAAAATGGGGTACAAAAAAAAAAAAATCTAAGGGTACAAACAAAAATCAATAATTTCCTAAGTTAAATAAATTTTTAAAAACTAATTTTGTAGAAATTTTGGTAAAGCAAAGCTGATACTTCTAAAAAAAAAAAACTTTGATAATTTTTAAGAAATTTGGTAAAAGCATAGTATATTTAAAAAAAACTGCAAATAAAATGTTTGAAAAAAAATATTGACAATTATATAAAACATTATCTAATTATTATTTAATGTTTTATCAGTTAGTCAATTAAATATTTTATTTTGTTAATTGTCTTCCAAGCTGTGGCGAGGCACTAGGCCTTCTTGGTTATTGAAGCAACAACCGCTTTCTAGACAAAGCCTCATAAGGAAATCGAATATTTAATGTTC
>JBBMJZ010011738.1:0-11321 GCA_037833815.1 Zingiber zerumbet | reverse complement strand
AGGAGATCGAGCTCAATGGCGTAAAAGGATTCATACAGCCGACCTCACCTAGTGGGAAAAGGCTTGGTTGTTGTTGTGATAAAATAGGTGCAACTAGTTGAAATTTGGCAAAAAAGTGAGAAGGATGGAATATCAGTTTGGAAAACTCAGCAAACTTAGCCAGCTTTATATTGATCTCAATGAGAGAATCTTTTTCACTCTCTTGAATTTTGGATTAACATAGGCCATAGCTCAAGATAGACCAATCATTGAACCTTATTGATGCTTGTGATTCACAATAAGCTACAATAAGTGTTTCATCCATCTATCTCAGTCCATGTTTAATGAAAGAGATAACAATTAATCAAGAGATGATAATCAAGAATCACTCAATCAATAGGCCCTCAAACCACTATGAGATTGTAATGTGATTGAAGTCATAGCTAAAGTTTATGTGGAAAATTACCATAGGACGCATTGCACTTTAGCAACAAATGCGCCATACTTTGACAATTATCAAAAGGCACACCTTTGAACATTGATATTCCCAAAACATCCCTCTACAATAGCAACCAAACTTTATCCCACTAGGTGGGGTCAGCTATATGATCCTTCTATGTCATTGGACTCTATCTCCTACTATATCATCATTTATATTTAAATAAATTTTATCTACAAGCCAAGTCTTTATTTTGTCTCTCTTTTCGTTGTCTGATGTGCATATTCTTTATAATTTCACATTGTCTAGATACATCATTTTTTATTTTTCATCCTATCCATCCAAATATACCTACATATCCACCTTAACATTTTCTTCTTTGCAATTCTCATCTTCTGCTCATGTGCTCGATTCATAGTCCAATATTCAGCTCCATATAACATAGCAGGTCTAATAAGTCATAGAGAAACATAACGATCACAAAGAGCATCTAACACTCTCCTCCATTTCAACCATCGTGCTTGTATTCTATATAAAACATCTCTATCAATCCCTCCATCCTTTAACAAAATCATCCTAATAATTCATCATGTCCTATCTTAACAATTGTCTCATTACATCTAAAATTACTAATCTTAAATTTTATATATTTTTCTTTACTCTATTAAGCCTAAAATCTCACTTCTAACGTTTTCCACCAAAATTCAAGTTTAGAACATACACCACAGTACCGTATTCTGTCTTTATTATGCTAAGCATAAAATCTTTCACTTCTAACATTTTCCACCAAAATTCGAGTTTAGCAACAAACACCACGGTACTGTATTTCGGATGTGTAGCAAGTGAGTTCATCCATGATTAGTGTAAAAAGATAATGACTTAGAACTGATCCTTGATGCAACCCTATCTCTATGGGAAACAATTTGGTTAATCTACTTGAAGTCTTCACTCTTCTCATTACATCCTCATATATATTCATAATTAATTCAATATATGTTATACCAACACCCCTTTTTTTTAATAATTCTCCATATAATTTCCCTTGGGACTCTATCATAAGTTTTTCCTATGTCGACGAATACCATGTGTAAGTCTTTGCTTCTGTTCATGATATTTTTTAATTAATTGCATGAGAATATGTATAATAGACTCTTCCTCGGGACCTTACATTGGCGGGAGCTTCGTGCACCAAACTATCATCTTTATTTGACTGAGAATATGTATAGCATCTATTATTAACCTTCCCGACATAGATCCAAATTGATTTTTGATCATCATGATTTCCTTAGTCTTTTTTATTACTCTTTCTTAAAGTTGTATGGTATAAACTCAAATGTTATCGCAAAATCCAATATAGCTTTTCCTTATTCATTTCTTGTTCCAAAACCATAGCCCTAATGCACCTTATCATTTCCTCATTTATTACTCGTATCCATTTAGATTTCCTCCTATTTAAATCATCTCGTTTAGAGAAATTTAATAAATATTCATGCATTGTTATTTACCAAATGACACACTTATTTGTTAAAATAAAAATAATTACCATCCTTCTACCTACACAAACTAAAGCAGCAAACTACTCTTAACCCCCCAAACCAAATCGAATCGCAGCAGGAAAAGAAAGTGTTTGCTCTTTTATTAAGCAATTTTGGCCAAAACTATTTAATTGCCTAAGAGAGCTTAAATTCATATCAAATAAGTCTTATTGCAACCATCATTGGTCCTCTAAGTCTAGTTATGTCATTTTTACATATTTTGAAACAATTAAGATCATCAACTTATTTTACCCAAAAGTGTTTGACGATCCTAAAAGCCTTGAATTTATGTCAAATAGGCATCATTGCGACCCTATTAATCCCTTAAGTTTGTTTGTGCCATTTTTATAAAAAAAAAAAATTAAACTCTTTAAGGCAATCGACTGCTTTTAACAAAAATAGTTTAATGACACTAAAAGGCTTAGATTTGTACTAAATGGGCACCATTGTGACCCTAGTAATTCTTTGAATCTATTTATGATCTTTTATCTAAATTTTGAGCCACAGGGGTGCAATGGTTCCTATTTGCACAAATTCAAGTTCTTTAAGGTCATTAAGCATTTGGACAAAAGTGTTTAATAATCTTAAACGACTCTAAATTAGGAAAAGAATGGCATAGACAAATGTAACGAACTACTACGGTTGCAATGGTGTTTATTTGGTTCGAACTTGAGAACTTTAAGGTCATCAAGAACTTTTGACCAAAAGCATTTGACGTCCTATAGGGCTCTAGGAAAATGGGGCATAAGCAGACTAAGAATTGCTAGAGTTACAACAGTGTCATTTAGCACAAAGCTAGCCTCTTTCAAGTTATTAATCACTTCCAGTCAAAAGTCAAAAAACAAAAATGTTTGATGACTTTAAAGGGTTCCAAATCAGGAAAAAAGAAAACTGCTAGGGGTGAAATGGTGCCTATCAGGTATAAAAGAAGCCTCTAGGGTCATAAAGAACTTTTGGTCAAAAGCTAAAGTGCTATAAATTAAGATTAAAAAAGAGTCTAGAATAGTATTAGGACTGAATGATGTCTATTTGACATGAATTTGAGCACTTAAGAGTCATTAGAAACTTTTAGCTGAAAGTGTTTGATAGTTGTAGAGAGCTCCAAATCAAAAAAAAAACATAAAGACTCAATGAACCATTAGGGATGCAATGATACTCATTTAGCACAAACTTATGTCATTTAAGGTCTTCAAGCAATTTGACCAAGAGTTTTTGAAAGCCTTAAAAGGCTTTAAATCTAAAGAAAAAAATATTAAATCAGTAAAGTTTGGCACAAACCCGAGTTGTCTAGGGTCATCAAACAATAAGTTAAAAGTTCATGATAAAAGAGTAAATGCTTTAGCTTCTTTTTATAGTTTGGTTTGAGCAAGCAAAGAGCTTTAGCTGGGCAAAGGATGGAGGTGTTTTTACCTTAATTGCTTTGAGGTAAATGCATCTATCAATTAAGTGATTAGACCAACGAAGAATTTCAAGATACTTTATATATACACCTCATGTTGATTTATTTAATTTTTCACCCAAATTAAACCATTGAATTTCCATTAACTAAAATAGTCACAAAACATGAAGAGAGATTAATTACATTAAACTAGCAGAGAAATTAAACTACCTTCTAGTCACAAGACCCAACATCGTATTTGTGGTTATGATTAGTCATGCTCTAGATATAATAGGTCATAATGACAATTGAGAGGCAGCCCTTAGAATTTTACGGTACCTTACAAATGGCACAAAGAAAAGATTTCTTGTTTTGGGATCAAAGCAATCTTAAGCTGACCCTACCTAGTGGGATAAGGCTTGGTTGTTGTTGGTTGTTGTATTAATATTGAATGGGCATCTTCTCCCACATATAAAAGATCCACATCATCAAGCCACTCTCTTCATTTGGGAATAGAAAGAAGCAGATTATTGTAGAGAAATTGAGTGCAAAGATGGAATATAAAGATATAATTTTAGTAACAAATAAGTTCATTTAGATTACACAATTAATGGCTAGAAAGGAGCATCACAAAGTCAAAGAAGTTGTATTGCATCAATTAAACTGTTACACATATAACCTCTAATCCATTATTCTATGAGAAAACAAGATAAAGATTCATCAATATCTATCAGAGAGATAATGTGATTTAATGAAATAATCATTTAATTCATTAGCTCTGCTACCAGACTAATAACCAAATCCTTAGTGAGCCATAGAATTGAGTGTCTAACATAACAAGTTGAGTTTTTGTAATATAATTGAGTTAAACATAGAGTACCATCGACATAAGGACTTAAATGTAAAAACCACATAATCTTAAGTGCTTGCTACATTGATGAGCAATGCACAGAAAAAGGAGGCTACCTAGGAAAATAAAACTAATCATTTTTCCCATATTATTGTCTGTACAGTCAACAACATATATGTGCATGGACTTTCCACTAGTCAAGTTTTAAGTTTACAACTCAACCATCAAGTGTTGTTATAAACAGTGGATGTCCAAATCCAATTGCATCCATGAGTCAACTTGTCCATAGGAGTAAGAAGTCCCTATGTATCAATTGGATTCAGCATTGTCTTTTCATTTAGGATAAACTATCACCAATAGTCTTAATCAATAGAGCATTTAAGATTACATATGGAACCTTGAATAAGACAAGAAATTCCGACAAATTAAGGTTAACCAAATACTCGACAGTCAAGGTTGACTAAATGTTAGACAAAGGAAGTCTTGAATCAAGTTTAATCAGATGTTAAACAAAGAAAATCATGGTAGGTTGAATTTAATCGAATACTAGACAAAGCGAGAATTTAGTCTTGGTAAAGCTGAAACAGAGGTATCAATCAATTGCTATGGAATGCAATCGACTGAAACCCCAAGTTCAAGATTTCAGAGGGGTTCAAGGGAGTTTGTAATATACCAATCAGTTATTGGGTATGAGCAACATAACACTATTACAGCGAATAGAAAAATTTTGAACTCGGTCATAGCTCTCAACTAATGCAACAGTTATTGATGTTGAATAGTAGTCGACTGTTGTGATATGAGTTGGAAAGAGTCATTTTGCATGTGCAACGTTCAAATTCTAGAAGCATAATTGATTGATGATGACTAGCAATCGATTGTTAAGTGGTTTTCAATTACGACTATGGTTAGGTATGAGCAATTGACTGATGACAGCTCATACCTAACCATAGTCGTACTTGAACACTGCTAGAGAAAATAGAAAATTTCGAACTTGATCGTGGCTCTCAACTAACAGTAACAGTTGATTGATGTTGAATAACAGTCAACGATTATTATCGAGTTAGAAAGAGTCGTCTGCAGGTGCAATGTTCAAATTCTAGAAGAATAATCGATTGATAGTGACTGGCAGTTGACTATTGAGCAATTTAAGTCTATAAAAGAGGGTTTTGTGGAGAATTTCAAACGTCAATTCTTGGGAGTTTTGGAAGAGAATGTTGTTGTACTTTTAGACATTCAAAAGGCAATCCAAAGCAACTATACAATGAACAAAACGAGATTCATTTGTAAAGTTGTTTCATTTGCACTAAATTTATTTGCATTTATATCTTTTGTTTTCTTATTTGTATTATTTGTAAAGAACAGGAATTGTAAGAGGTTTTTCTACCTATAGATTAATTTGTTGTGCTTGTGTTGTTTTTGTTTTATATTTTTTTTCTATTGTGTTTTAACTCTTTGTAGACCAACACAATGAACGACGAACATGACAAAATCCAAAATCGCTATTCTTTGGCGACTTTATTATCCCAACATGCACGACGACAACGACACGACACAAGGCTTCCCTTGAAGCTTCTGCAAAGTGTGCACCCGTGTTAAAGTGGCACAAGCCTTCCATGATCAACAAGACAAGGGCTTTGGAATTGCCTCTTCTCTTCTTCCTCAGCTCCTTGATTCCGTTCTTTTGGTGCATATAACATTGTGTCAACACAACACTAGTGCATCTCATTCCAACAAGGGTAAAAAAAACCCAACTCAAAATGAGATTTCAAACCTTCGTATAAATAGATGTAGACCTCTATATATATCAGTATTCTAAAAAACATTAGGCAATCACCCGCTGCCCAGCACCTAGGTGGAATATCTTTTTCTCACGAAAATTCTACCAATCGATCGATTGGTGTTCAATCGATTAGCTAATTGATCGACAGTTTGTTTCCTCGCGAAATTCTTGTCAATCAATCGATTGATAGTGTGCACTTGATCAGCCAATTGATTCTGCAGGCTTCTCTAAGAAAAAAAATGCATAATTTGATTTCAACATACAATGAAAATAGTCCGAAATAGCAAAAATACACAAACTGACAAGGAAAAAAATATTAATCAAAATTCAAAATATTAATTTGTTCGACTTCAATAAACAATGAAAATAGCAAACGTACACAATATAACTCATATAATCTTACATCTCTAATTCTTCTTCTTGTTCATCTCCATATTTCTCCAACACTTCTTTATCGGATTCAAAAATCCATCCGATACAAATTCTTCTTCTTGAAATTCTCTTACATCTCCAATATTTGTCGCAACATCTTCATCTCCACAATCAACAATCCATTATCATAGTTGCTTCACTAGCAAGTAGCACATCAACTCCTTTTTGTTCGTCTTCTCTTTTTGTTTATGATCTTGACATTGAATTGAATATAACTAAATTATTCAACCTTCCGATATCTAGTCTATTTCTTTTCTTTGTATGGATCTATATTAAAGAAAAATATTAATATTGAATACATATTTAGACATTTAGTAATTATTAATTAGTAGTTACACAATAAGTAATTAAGTACTTACCCCCTTAAAAATACTCCAATTTCTCTCACAAACGGAAGAACTTGTAGTTAATGAAAGGATCCTTTTAGCCATCTTTTGCAATTTAGGTACACTATTTCCATAAAGATATCACCATCCAACTAAATAAAAACAAATCAAACAATAACAATAAGCAAAATCAAGAAACAAGTAATAAAAATTATAAAATAAAGTAAGCAATTATTACTTAGTTTTTACCCTAATCATATTTCTCATATTTTTTATGCATCCAATTATAGCCAATGCTCTTCCAAATCCCCCGCTTTGTTAATAATACTTCAACAACTCTACATTTACTACCTAACTTTGGCTATCAATATCATCAGGAAAGAATGCTTCAACACAAGTGAAAGATTCATTCGTGACCACTTCTTCACTTCCTCTGCTCCGGTCATTAGAGGAGTAATAAGGATTCAAGAGGTAGGCCGCCAAATGTAGTGGATTATCAAGCCGATTACGACTTTTCTTATCAATAATATCAATAATCGAAGATAGTGAAGCTATTGATTTTTGAATGTCACTTTAATCTCCTCTCTCACTCTAAGTAATTCTCCATACACAAAACATGACTTCTTATCCCCATCAACAAGATAGAGCAACTGAACAAAAGGGGTAAATACCTTCAAGTAAAAACTTACCCCATTCCAAAAAGAGGCACTCATAATGATATTATATGCCGTCTTCCCCTTTGTACTCTTTGAATGTTGGCATGCATTCCATTTTTCACTAGCAACCATAGATCTTAGTTCTCTTTTCTTCTCCATCAAGCTTTGCAAAGTTAGAAAAGCGGTTGCAAATCATGTTACTCCCGACCTCACTATGTCCCTTTTTTTTGGTAAACTTTCTTATCATTGACAATGTCTTGTGATGTGTATAAATAAAGATTGTCAAGCCCTTTGCCTTCTCAATCACCCCTTTGAACTTAGGTTGGTTCCCGATTCCTTAGAGCATAAGATTCACAGTGTGAGTTGCACATGAAGTCCAAAATTTATGTGGTCTCTTCTCCTTCAACAAATCTTTTGCCACCATATTATTCGAAGCATTGTCCATTATCACTTGAACTACACTTTGGGCCAACTTCTACAATGCACTTGTCCACATATCCAAATATATAATTCCCGGTGCGTGCTTCATCCGATTCTTCCGTAGAAGAAAGGAAAGTTGTGCCTTCTTTACAATTAACACACAAATTCATAATACTTCTTTTCCGGTCGGTCTAAGCATCGATCAAAATTGAGCAACCATTCAAAGCTCATTTTTCTTCTTGCTTCTTTAATTGACTTTTAGTTCTATCTACCTCTTCCTTCAATAAGGGTTCCCTTAATAGGTATTAAGTTGGAGGACGATAACCTAGGCCAAATTTACCAACCACTTCCACAAACCTCTTGAAGTTATCATTGTCAATGGCATGAAAAGGAATACCGAACTTAACACCCATCAAGCTAAATATTTGTGCACAATATGTGTCCTTTGCTTCCAAAATACATCAACAATATTTTGTTGTTGTTTCGTCTTCTTGCTTTCACTCAATGAAGATTCGGGATCAATGATGGACGCAAATCGGTCCATATGGCCAAGAGTAAGCAGGTTTCTTCTTATTCTTAGACTCCCTTCATCTTCCTCATATTCTTCGAGAACAACTTCTTCTCTCACATCAATTTCAATCATATTCTTTTGTTTCTTTTTTGTTCTTGCTTCTTGAATGGCATTCTTATACTGCACTTTATCCTCATCCGAAGACTTCTTACACAGAGCAACATTTCCCTTGATATTGGCAACATGTTATTTGATCCTATAAATTCCACCACTAGTAATTTTTCCACACAACTTACATTTCAACTTATCCAAATTTTTAGGATCCACTAAGTCCACAAATTCTCATCCAACATCATTCAAATTACGCTTCAAAGGGGTATCCATCTCCGGCATTGAACTAAATGTTTCAGAAGATATAGTACCCGACATTTCACTACGAGTCAAAAATTATCAATATCAATTTCAAAAAAAAATCATTAGAGTCAAGCAATGGTTATCAAGCATACAAAAAATCAATTATCAATTCAAGCCAAGCAATAACATACAATTGAATTTTATCAACCAACTTAAACCCGGGGATGTTGTTACTAACCTAGCAAACGAAAAAGTTACTTGGAAGAAAAGAGGTTGTCGAAGGCTGGAAATTAAGGAACAAGGTGCTATGCTGATTTCCCTTCGTCGTTGGCAACCTTAGCTAGCTACGACGAGCTCTGACAGCTGCTGTCAAGAAACAGGGCAGGGTACTGGTAGTTGTTGCCTAGGATAAAGGCAACAGCTAGGGTTAATGTTGCGGCTATTGGAGAAGAAAATGGCAGCAAAGATGATGCTCTTTTATGAAGAAGAAGAAGGGGAGGGAGAAGATGAAGAGGCGGTTGCTACTCCTCTTTGATAAAGAAGAAGGGGAGGGAGAAGATGAAGAGGCGGCTGTGGCTCGAAGAGGAAAACCCCCTTTTAAACGATTCAAAAATCAAAATATAAACCACTTTCATCGCCACCAATCGATTGGTAGAAACTCATCAATCGATTAACAAGTTCAATCGATTAATCAATTGATTCGACAACCTTCTGTTTCTCGTGAAACTCCTGTCAATTGATTCGACAGACTTCTGTTTCTCGCGAAACCCATGCCAATCGATCGGTCAATCGATTGAAAGTGTTCAATCGATCGGCCAAGCGATTCAACAGGCTTCTATTTCTCACGAAACTCACGTCAATTGATTGGCCAATTGATGGGAAGTGTTCAATTGATCGATCAATCGATTCGGAAGTTTTTTGTTTAAAAAAAAAAAAAAATCAGATGCCCTGCGCCTCAGCGATGCCTAGCCACTTAGGCAGCCGATTAATGCGAGGATGCCTACCAACATCGCCTTGGCAAAAGGCAGGGCGGTGGGCAACCACCCACCGCCTAGGCGGGGCTATATATATATATAAGTTAATATATATATATAAGTTAATTAGTTGATTTAGTTTCACCTAAAATGACTGCACATGTATACCATGTCCTATATGATTCCCTTCTAAGTCTAATTACACAACTGCATATTCAGATGAAGCAAAGGCTTTTTTTTAAAACCATGGTTATAAAAGACTAACCAATGATTACCTGCTTAGCATAAGACATCCCCATGTAATCAATTCCATTTAACCAATGGCTATGTATACCAATAACCACCATTTCAGCACGTGAATAGAATTGATGCCCAACATCAATACCTGACATATATAAAAGATCATTCAACATGAACTTGCTAACAAGTGATCATGAACATTCATCACACAAAAAAAATGAAGAAATATTATTACAATTAAGTATAAAAAAGGCAAATTACAATATCACGCTAGACATTCAGTTTGTTACCTACTGAAGTTTTGGAGCCTTTTCTACACCTAGACCTATCTACACCATTCCATGAATTTAGAATTATGATTTTCGCTAGTTGAAGATTAGTAAGGTTCTAGTTCAGTGAAGTTCCAAGAGATGGGGTTCAATAAATTCAAAATTATTATGGTAAAGGTTTACACTTGACAAACAAATTATTTCATTCAAGTGGTGTCTTAATCAACTTGAACAGCAAAATTGTTTGGCTAAATTCAAAATACCACGTCACATCAAATTATAATTTATTATTATTTCATTCAAGTGGAGACACAGGAGCATTTATTATTTGGATGCCCCGCTATAGCAGAGTTATGGAAGCGGATTAGAGACTGACAGATGATGTGAGTTTTGGGGAGATATTACTGTGAGAGCAAAATGTTGACAAAGGCCCGTCATCTTGCCTTGTCTTCTATGATACACTATGTATGGAAGGCTAAAAATAGTAGTTTCTTTGGTGAGGAACAATTAGACAGTGAGAAGATTTTTAGGAGTGTGCAAATTCATATATATCGGTCCTTAGGAGTATACTCAGATCTAACACTGTGTCGGACATAAGTAGCTCATAAAGGTCAATTCTTGTACCCCTGATTTGTGTTATACTATTTTACTTATCCCAAAAAAAATATCAAAAGCAAGATTTTCCATTGCATTGCAAACTTCATGTGTATATATGACACAATAAATATAACAGATGACACAAAAAAACAGCACTGCATGAAACCTATCAAAATAAGCTTAATTTTGGAATGGCTAACCTGGAAGATGGCCTATTCTTTTCTCTGGATATAAAACAGATCTATTCTCCATCATCTGCCAAACAAAGTACTCACTTCAGTAAACCAGACACAAAAAATCAAAACAGTTGGCTTCTTCACATAGGACATTCATTATAGCATTCATTATTAATGGGTTAGAATAAGCAGATAAATGGTGGCATATTCATCTTCATATAGACAAGTGTAACCTATGAGCTTTCAATAAATTCTAAAAGTTCGCAGAAACTTTAGAAAACTTGACATCTGATCTTCAAATGATCAAATCATGGGAATGATTATTCAGAATAAGATCATCCCAGTTACCAACATAAGATCATATGTAATTCATTTATTAATTCACATATCTAGCAACCAACATAG
>JBBMJZ010011703.1:0-11325 GCA_037833815.1 Zingiber zerumbet | reverse complement strand
ACGGGGTTGACCCCCCTTAACTCCTGACCTCCACGTATCGTTGACCTTTCGCCTATGAAAGCCCCCGGTGTTATCGCCGGATCAATATATATTCAGATTGTTATCAATAACCTACATAAATCATGTTTCTTAATACAACTTTCAAAATGAATAAAGTACTTTCAAATTCACTAACCGAATAAATTTAAAATGTATAAATTTTAAACAATGAACAACCTTAATTTATGAGATCAATAACATCTAGACAGCTAAATTTAGGCTAAAAAAATCAAATCAAACTCCAACAATATTATTTTAAGATTTGTTTTAAATTCGATTGGGCTTAGCTCCATGACTTTATTACAAAGCTCCTCTCATCTGCTCATTTACAATTCCATCTGAGCTCGTTTATACTCCTATCTAATTACAATTGCAATTTTTAGGATGCAATCGCAAAATAAATTTTATTTTTTTTGGGTTTTAAAATTACAATATGATTTATTTTGTTTCAGGCGTTTTCATTCAATATTCAATCGAACTGTGTGGTAGGTTAATGGTCACTTTTGCTTTAATTAGTGGGAAGGCATTTTAAAATATTATTTTAAAAAAATTATGTTCATCTTAAGACATTTAAATGGGAAAGATTTTATTTTCTAGGAGATCGTTCTCCCATGAATTCGGCTCCTATTTTCTAAATGGGAAATCAACGATTGTTCTACGTGTAATGCACGAGCGAAAGCGGTTGCTCGAAGTAAGTAAGAAAGAGAAGGGTGACGAATCGCATTCGCCTTTCAAGATAAGATAGTGACTAATTTCATTTTCAAAATTAATAATTTTAAAAATCGGGTGGAAAAAATAAGTTGTCTTTCAAAATGGATAAAAAGAAGAAAAAAATTGCGTGGATCAATTTATTTTTAAAAAATAGTAACCCAAAAAGTTTATTCTTTATCTTTTAATTTTTTTAATTCCTTTTTTTTTTTAAACCCACCGGTTCGACTCGAAATCTTTCGCTCGTGCGACGTGCGGTGCGAATTCGAAATATCCCAAGACGCTCGCTTCTTCTGCTCGGCTCGGAAGGCCAAAGCCGTCGGCCGGAGCCATCGCCCATGGCGACTGCGAGCTCCCTCCCGCCCAACGGCGCCGCCGTCAAGGGACCCTACCCCGGTCGCCTCACCTCCGTGTACAGCGACGTGCAGACCAGCCGACTCAACCATTCCCTCCCTCTCCCCTCCATCCTCAAGGCCCCTTTCGAGCTCCGCGATGGCCCTCGTAGCTCTGCCGCCGGAAACCCAGGTCATTCTCTTTGAGCCATCTTATCTCACTTGGATTTTTATCGGTTCTGTTTTTAGCTTATGTCATTCGCGTCTTTGATGTTGTCGTTGTTGCTTGTATCTGATAGACGAGATTGCGAAGCTATTTCCTAATTTATTTGGTCAGCCGTCGGCAAAGCTAGTGCCGGCTGGCTCGGATCCTTCAGATTTGCCCAGGAGCCTGAAGATTGGGGTTGTGCTGTCCGGCGGCCAGGCTCCAGGTGGACACAATGTGATATCTGGGATATTCGGTAAGACTCTATCAGATCTAGAACTCATTCTTCTTCTCCTCCTCCTCGTCGTATCCAAATGATCTGTTGCTATGTTTTTTCTCCCCTTCTGTTAGATTACTTACAGGATAGGACGAAAGGTAGCATCCTGTATGGATTTAGGGGGGGACCGGCAGGTATTATGAAGCGCAAGTACGTGGAGCTGACTCATGATTTTGTCTATCCTTACAGAAACCAGGTATCTATTCTTCCATCACTATTTAGTAAAAAATACTGAAAAATTGTCCTGGATTCCTGTGGTCATTGTACTAGTTTTTCCATGACGGAGGTATACTGGATTTGGTGGATCAAATTCTAAAAGTAGTTCCCAGATGATAGAGTTAAAATTTACTTATGATTAGTTTCATAATAGTATCTAAGTGACGTGGTTGGTGGTCTTTTAACGGGATCCTGTCAAGAAATGACCGTTAATTGCATTTTTTCGGCTAAGCAAGAAATTTGAATTTGGACTACCTGCCTCCTTATACTTCTTCTATGCGTTGAAGTTATGCGTTAAATTTAAATAATCGACGATTACATTCGCAAATTCATGGAGAAGTCTATGGTCATATCTTGTGGTTTCTCCTGAATAGGGTGGATTTGACATGATCTGCAGTGGAAGGGACAAGATTGAAACTCCAGAGCAGGCATTTTCTCTCTCATCCTTTTCTAGTTTATCTAAAATCAGTACTTTTCTTAATTATGTCTGCTCACTACAAAAAGCTTTGTTTTTCTCATATTGTCTTTTATTCTGACATACCATTCATCTCCGTGTTCATCAGTTCAAGCAAGCTGAAGATACTGTGACAGAACTTGATTTGGATGGACTTGTTGTTATTGGTGGTGATGACTCCAATACTAATGCATGCCTGCTTGCTGAAAATTTTAGGTTGAACTTTGAGACAATTCATTAAACCAATATTGTACTCATTTTGATGTTGATGATTGCTGAGCATATTATATTCTTGAACTTCACATTTGATTAGGCAAAAGAAAATGAAAACTCAGCTCATTGGATGCCCCAAAACGATTGATGGAGATCTCAAATGCAAGGAAGTTCCTACAAGTTTTGGATTTGATACTGCATGCAAGGTTTGTTCCTCACTTGTGTGTTGGTTTTTTGCTATAGTCGGCATCTAATGGTCACAAAGGCTGAGTGATAAAACATGAAAAATTATTCATATAACCTATCGAGTATGCAGCTTTAAATATTTGGATCATATAGAACAGTTGACTTGCTAAAAAATCTTATGTAGAAAAACTTTGACAAATTTATGACTTTAGACCTTTATGATTCATATGATTGCAAGAGGTCCAGTGGATATGTGCTTCTCAATGTTTATCGCTTTACAATGTTTATTAGTTGTGATATATATAACCTGTGCCTTCAAAGTTGGGAAATCCTTTCAGATGAAAACTTTCATCAGTCAATTTATTTTCTCAGGTTCTGTTTGTATTCTATATATAAAATGCTAATTTTCAGTACTGCATGATTTTTATTGAATGTTTTCCCTGAGATCATTCTTGCTTTGCAGATCTACTCTGAAATGATTGGAAATGTAATGATAGATGCGCGTTCAACTGGCAAATATTACCATTGTAAGTTCAAAGCTGCTACTCTGAAACAGATACTTCAGGATTTGGCATAAAGTTCTTGGTTGTGTATCATAGGAGCTTGCTCTATTGCTTCAATTGTATAATAGATTGGTTAGTTGCTAAAGAATAGTTTTCCAACACTACCTAAGACCACTTAACAGATGTGGCTAAATTTCCTTCTTGTGCAAACCTAGGCCCTTCATGTGGATGAATTTCTTCCCCAAAACAGTCACATCAGTTGCCTAAATCTCCGGCAGTTTAAATAGCTATTTGAATACTCTGTGTCTATTTATTTATGTTATATATTCTTTTTCTCATGTTATGGCTTCTGCTTCTACAGTTGTGAGGTTGATGGGTCGTGCTGCTTCGCATATAACATTGGAATGTGCTTTGCAAACACATCCTAACATTGCCATCATTGGTGAAGAGGTAATTGCCTTGTTAAATTAAATGCTTTGTTGAAGGATCTATTTGATAATCACTAATGCATCTATCTGAGTGTTCATTGTCGTGCTACAAGCCACTATCTGGTTCATGAACTTGTTTGTTATTTAATGATGTTGTTCTCCATGATCAAAGATGTTTGCATTTGGGTTGAGCAAACTGGTTCTTGTATTGCTCCATTAGGATTTAAGTTGAAATTAACTGACAATTATTGCTGTTGAATTAAATTAAACTTTCCTAAATCTATACATTTTTGTCTTTGAACATGGGAATGAATATCTATCTGTATGACGTTCATTACGTATACTTTCACTGACTATTCATTTGAACTGTGTGTGGGTTGAGAAACTTGAGCAAAATGTAGGCTTGATCAACAGAAAAGGCATCGGTAAGAGAAACTGAATTAAATGACATTGTTGTAATTACTGTCACACTACTTTTGATGCATGGTGTATTTTCCTTCATCACAATATCAATTATTCATTATTTCTTCTGGCTTCACTATCCTTTTTGTTTACAGGTGGCTGCTAAGAAACAAACACTTAAGAATGTTACAGACTACATTACTGACATTATCTGCAAGCGTGCAGAACTTGGCTACAATTATGGTGTCGTACTTATTCCTGAAGGACTGATCGACTTTATTCCTGAGGTTCGTGACATTATTTTCTTATCTTACAATCATAATGTTTGGTACAAAAATCACTAAATAAGGAATTTGTTGGTTTCATTTTTGGTTCAAAAAATAACTGTTGAATCGATATTTTCTTTTGGTCTTTCAGGTCCAACAACTTATTGCTGAACTAAATGAAATCCTAGCTCATGATGTAGTTGATGCTGAGGGGTTGTGGAAAACCAAACTTCAACAACAATCAAAAGTTCTCTTTGAATTCCTGCCCCAGGCAATCCAAGATCAACTTTTGCTGGAAAGAGATCCACATGGAAATGTACAGGTGATGCTAATTATTTAATGATTATGCCATGGAGGTTCCCTTTCAACTGGTATATTTAAAATGGTTGGTTAGTCATTTTTTTTATGGTTTATTTATATTCTTGCACAGGTTGCCAAAATTGAAACTGAAAAAATGCTCATCTCCATGGTTGAAACTGAGTTGCAAAATAGAAAATTGGAGGGTAAATACGCTGGAAATTTTAAAGGACAGTCCCACTTTTTTGGGTAAGAATAGTCATGTTACTTCAATTGGTCTACATTCACTCTCTAGTGCATCTCTATATTTAATTTTTTTCCCCTTTGTTGATTAACTACTTTGGGCGAGGCTTGATTTCATGCTAAGGTTTCTCTAGACATCAACATAGAATTATTGGTGATCTTTGCATCTAGGAACACATCTGTTCTGTTAAGGATTCAGATTTTGGATTTGGATCTTATAATGGTACACTCTCTGGCATGACCTGCCTTTTTGTTGTTTTTTAACCCTTATCGCATTCACACAATTTAAAGTTCTTAGCTGTATTTTACCCAACTATACTAGAGTGTTAGGTTTTCCTTTATGCTATATAGTTTCAGTTTGGAATTTTACATTTGCAGATATGAAGGAAGATGTGGCTTGCCAACAAATTTTGATGCCAACTACTGCTATGCACTGGGGTATGCTGCAGGAGCTCTGCTACATTCAGGAAAGACAGGGCTCATTTCCTCGGTTTGTTATTTCATCACTTGCTGTTATGATTTATGTTGTATCACTAGTAACTTTTTATTACAGATTATGCATCAAAATTATTTGTACAAATCTTTCTGCATTTGCATGTGCATGCTGCATCAATTCTTGCATGGTGTGTGTGTGTGTGTGCGCGCGTGTGTCTGTTATTATTCATGGTATGGTTTCACGCCATCATTCCCAGACCACTGTTTTTTTTTTTTTGTAATTCTAGTTGACTTGCAAAAAGTGGTGAATCAATGATTTCTCTGTTGCTTTTTTAAAAATTCATTTGATATGTTCACTTATCAAATGATCTGTGATTGTTCATGTTGCTAGGATCGAGTATAATTTACTTATCACAGTTGTCCTACCACTGAGTGGTGTTGCAGAAGAAGATAACTATTCCAAATTTTGAACTATTCTTGCTTGACTAATAGTTGGTGTGATGCTTTCATTAGATTGAAAATAAGTAGCCTGTTCTATCTAGTTAAACAATGTCTTTGTTAAAGATTAAGAAGACATGGTATAAAAAGTTTTTGTAGGTTTTAGTAACAAATTCTTTTTTTGGCTGGACAATTCCAGGTTGGTAACTTAAGTGCTCCTGTTGATGAATGGACTGTTGGTGGAACTGCATTGACTTCATTGATGGATGTAGAGAGGAGACATGGTATGCTATCTTTGATTATTTTCTCGACATTCATACATAGCTGATACATTCATTGCTTGTTTTTATTTTGCACTCGATTATTATATCTGTTTGTGTTTTTCTTTACTTGTTAGAGAAATCTAACTTGGTTAGGAGAAACTTCGCCATGGCATAATTTGGACTTGCTTTATCTGTCCGCTATGGTCATTACTGTTTACATGGTTGTGAA
Organism: Zingiber zerumbet; assembly: GCA_037833815.1. Lineage (NCBI taxonomy): Eukaryota > Viridiplantae > Streptophyta > Magnoliopsida > Zingiberales > Zingiberaceae > Zingiber > Zingiber zerumbet. Next base: position 5,191 of record JBBMJZ010011703.1, on the reverse strand, counting down.
TGCTGCATTCAGTTTTTTTATTCCATCAGCATTTTAGGTATCCTCAAGATATGCTTCAACATGGTCCATCCACAATTCAATATACTCTCTTCTTTGCATGGAGAAGCCACAACGACTAGTTCTTGAGTAGTCAGAATTTAAGTTATGACATTAAAATTCTTGTCAAACCTAGATTATTGCAATTATGTTCCCTTTCTGGATAAATAAGGAGAGCTTGGGTGAGGCGTCATTATCATAGCTGTCACACTTCCATTCTCCATATGTTTGTATGTTTTCTTTTTGCCCGGAGAAGTTAGAGCTACCAGTCCTTGAGTGGTCAGCCATTTTTAAGCTGACTGGTTGCTTTGCTTTGTTTACAGTTCAAAAGAATTAAAAATCACCATTTGGTCTAATGGTAAGCAGAGTTAGATTCAAATGATTTGTCATTAACGTGTGAGGAACAAACCTGTTTACGATGTAGGGCCAACTTGCATTCAATTTAATTTTTTTAAATGAAAAATTATTAAAATTATCAGAAATGGCTATTTGCCAATCCTCCAGTTCTTATGTCCATAACAAACATGGGAATAAGACAAGTGCTTTAGATAGATTAATATGCAGTATCTTTCAGTGTAGAAATAACAATTAGTCAAAGTTATAAAGCTACAATCTTCCATTTATATCTATTAGTTTCAATATGGTTGCCGAGTTATGACTAAGACAAATGATACTGAAAGATTATTTTCCTAATGTGCTTCCTGCTTGTTTCTCATAAATTATTAATTGCCTCCAGGTAAATTCAAGCCAGTGATCAAGAAGGCTATGGTGGAACTGGATGGTAAATCTCTTTCTTGTGTTATAACATTTAATTAACATTGTTGTTACAGCTGTAGTTTCTGATCTTAAAATTATTATTATTCAGGTGCCCCGTTTAGCAAGTTTGCATCAATGCGAGATGAGTGGGCTATCAAGAACAGATACATCAGCCCCGGTATGATCTCTCAAATTTATGAATATTCTGTTGTTTGAATTATTTTCTTCCTACTAAATATCCATTTTCTTAAAAAAAAAATCAACTTTGCAGGACCAGTTCAATTTATTGGTCCAGGATCAAACGATGTTAACCACACCCTGCTCTTGGAACTAGGAGCCTGGGCGTAATTGTCTGAAGCTGGCTTTGAAATTAATGCTAACCCCAAGAGCGGGGAACACAAACAAGGTATTTCTCATGCATTTCTCCTTTCCTAGAAACAAAAGGTGAACACAATTTTTGTGCTTGAGATTTTCTTTGCTGACAAATGAAACAGGTGATAGCTACGTGAACCTTGAGATCTTTGAGAAAGCATTTCCATCGTACCCTCCAATTATCGTTGACATATAGCTTGAGCAGAAGGCAATAACAGTTGACCTTTTCCTACCTAAACATGGTCAGACTAATTGGGTCAAACAGTTTGTGTCAAATCATGCCATCTACTTCATTGCATGTTTTGCCAATTCAACCAGCCCTGTTCCTTCTGTAGATCGTGTTTTCTGTTTTTCCCTTTTTAATTTGCTTGATATTTAGTTATCGTTGAATCTTGTGTCTTTTTGAGATACCATTGTTGATCATTCTAGCTTTCTTGTGTCCAAAAATATTTTTTTTATGCTGATTGTGACACCTTGTATGTTATTTTTCATAGCCCAAAATCATCTTGCAGATCACTCTGTGTTATAAAATTTTAAATCTAAATACTCCTAAACAGTTTATAATACCTACCCTCCATGTCAATTCTTTTATAGCATAAGTTGAATTAAATCTTGTGTTAAAATTACTAATCTATTTCATGTGTTACATTCTCAGTTGACCATGTAGAATTGTTTTTTTGTAAATGAAAATTTCAATGATGACCAAATCACAACTAGGTCAAATTAGCAATGGAGCAGTTGCGGAAAAAATTTAGTTGCCTTTTTGTTGGAAGATATATATTGAAAATATATAAATATAATACTGTGCTTTGGATATATAACTACAATGGTCATCTGCCAATAGTCTTGATTATTTCATAATCATGTCTGATATCACAATGTCATTATCCAAAATTGTTGAATTGAATATTTAAAAGCCTAAGGTAATAAACACTGTAAAAAATGCTCATGTTTTATATAGATAGCCCGTTACCTCATGGCTTTAAATATTTGATTCAAAATTTATAATGTCATCTTAATTACTGTTGATAGTGTAATAAAAAAGTTTGAATTCTGAAGAATTGTTATTTTATCAGATATAGATTATGAAATAGTCAACATTATCGCTGACGACTATTGCATTTATAATTATTATGGAATGGAATAAAATGTATTTAAGATTTTTACTGAATTTATTTGTTTGTTTTACATAAAACTCAAGAATAAACGACTTTTTGTGTCCCTTTCGTCTGTCTCAGAAACAGGTCGCAGGTGTCATTGATAAAAGTATGCTTCACTCTTTAATTTTCTATGATTTTTAAATCTCATCCCTGGAGATTTCAATTCAATTTCATACCACACATTTATCTTTTTTTTTTTGATTCGTTTTCTAAGTTTTTTAATTTTACAGTTTACTCTAAAATTTTCTAATATTGACTTCACGCTAAATAAATGGGTATAAAACACGGATAAATTTCTGTTACATAATCTATTGAGTATTTTTTTAAAATATAGTTCGTGATTAATTTAAATATACTTTTCTTTTATATATATATATATATCTATACACACACTATTTTACTTATTTTTAATATGAAAATTTTCTAAAAACTGAGCTCTGGTGTCGGTTACGCAAAGCTGATAACAGAGCAAGTTTTCATTCTCAACCTTTGCCATGCCTTTCATTTTACCCGTTTGCCCTTAATTGTTCAAATTTTCTAAATTCAGCCCTCCTTAATTCGTCGGCCAAGAAGTTTCCATTTCCCATGGCCCAACACAGACACACCACTTGACATCCCTTGACGCCGTCATTTCATTCAAACCGCGTTGATGCCCCTGAACTACGTCCCCTTTTCCCACACCAAATCCGCTTAACAACCACCACCCTTTCTCACCCACCTCCTCACGGCTCACTCCTCCCTTCCTCTCTCTCCTTCTCTCTCTCTCTTCATCCATGGCTGCGAGACGTATCCCTTCTTCCCTCCTCCTCTTCCTCCTCTCCCTCATCTCTGCCGCGACCTCAGCCACCCAGGCGCCATCGACGAGGAACATCCAGGTGCAATTCCCCTCCTCCCCGCCCCCGCCTTCCAAATCCCCCCTCCTCCGCCGTCGGCGCAGGCTCCGGCCCCGGCTTCGACTCCCCCGCTGCCACAATCCAAGACTTCCAGAGTGAGGGTTGCCGTCGCCATCACCGCCGCCAGCAGCATCGCCCTTAGCGCTCTTCTTTTTTCGGGCTTCTTCTTCCTCGCCCAGCGCCTCCAGGTCAGAGTCGGCGATGGCGCCCTCCCCGAGCGCTCAGATTCGACACCTAAGGGTCAGACCGCGTCGGGTGGAATTGTTGACGAGAATGGGCTGGACGCCATCTACTGGCGCGAGTTCAACGAGAAGAGGTGCCCCTTCTGCCATAAAGAGTTGGATGCCTCTGAAGTCCGGGAACAAGGCGATAGTGGCGGTGGCGATGCTGATGGCTCGTCCCCGGAAAATCCAGGGAGGATACAAGAAAGGCCATTGCTTCCCGCCGGCAGCATCAGCTCGTCGCAGTCGTTATCTTCGGAGCAGAGCACGCCGTCTGTGTTCTCCTTCGCCGCCGTCCGAACCGCTGGGAGCGCGAAGCATATGGGTGTTTCCCGCCAGGAATCAGCCATTCGGTCAGCGGGAAGATCGAATTCGGAGTCTTCGTTATCATCGGCAGCGCTACCGCCTCCGTCTCTTCCTCCCCATCGACCGACGATGACATCAATCGCGGCCTCTGTGCCCCTGCCAGCCTCGGAATCAAACGCGCCTCCACCTCGACAACCACCGGCGACGACCAAATCGAGCGCGGCCCCTCCAGCACCTCCTCCCCCACCGGTCGCGAAATCAATTCCCGCGGGCCCACCTCCACCACCTCCTCCTCCAGGGAAAACCCCACCCGCAGCTCCATCACGCCCTCCATTGCCTCCGCCGGCCCCACCAACCGGCGGCGGCCGTACAGCCATCGGCCCCTCAGCGATGCCGCCGCAGTCGTCGGCCGCGGCGGCGGCGAAGAAGCTGAAACCGCTTCACTGGGACAAGATGAACCCGGACAACGCCCAACACTCCATGGTCTGGGACAAGATGACGGACGGTTCATTCAGGTAAACACTCGCTCAATGAATGATCAATCATCTGTTTGTCGAAATGCCCCACTCAGTTTCCAGTACATTTGTCATACGTACAAGCTTGAACAGGAGACCTCACTTTAGGTACAACAAACCACCAACTTACGATTGATTTAGGAGAACAAATCTGGATTAGGAAAAATTTCATGTCTCTAACAACCAACAATTACAAACTATGAATTGCTTTCAAAAAAAAAAAAGTAAACCAACACGCAATGGAAATGATTTACTCTCTTTTAAGTTGAAGAAGACAACTGATTGAACAGATCCATGCTTGCCTGTCTGTTTCTTGTTAATTCTCTACAAGCTTGAAGATTTCATTTTGCTTAGCTGACATGGTTTTTGACCTAATCCTCTTAAGACCTGGTGTTAGCGGACAGGAGGCTGATATAACATTAAGAATGCCCTGCTTGTTGCATGATAATGATAATCTTTTCATTATTATTTGGATGGTGAGCTGGTTTAGTAGAATATTATGATCCATAAGACTGTGCAGGGACAAGTTGTGTTCCTTGCGTACTTAAATTACATGTACCAGTCTGGTGCATGTGATAGATTGAGAGAGTTGAAGTGTATTCAATATTTATATGAACTGCTTGTGTGATTGGAGATTGCTTTTTGTTTAGTCAGACTTGCCGTTTTTTTAAAGTCGAATTGGAGCCAAGTCAATTCCCTCGACTGAGTCGATGTGTTTATCTAAGTCAACTATTAAATTTCTAATTCTTCTCGTTAATATTTGACTTCTAAAAAGTGTTTAATTTCTTTGTACCCGTAATAGCACTGTTACATTGATATATGTTTTTTTTTTTTGACTCTGTTACAGATTCGACGAGGACATATTGGAAGTCCTGTTTGGCACGATGGCCACCAACCGGAAGTCCCCCGCCGGCGGTAAAGCTGGCGGTGCT
>JBBMJZ010011694.1:0-11325 GCA_037833815.1 Zingiber zerumbet | reverse complement strand
TTCTGGAGAGATGGAGTGCCAGCAATGACAATCTCCTACATAGAAAACTTTCCCTGGTGTTGTCAACAATGCAGTCACATGCCTTACAGTCAAGGAAAGCCTTTTGATCCTTATGAAGCTTAAGCTTTTAGGATAAGCACAGAAGAGCAATCAGAGAGCTACACTATCATCAAGGAGGATGCATAAAGTTTGCCTTGTCTTGTTGGAAGGAGGACAAAGTTATCATTTTTTGTTGCACTGTAGAGATGGCTAGTTCACTGCAAGATAGTTCTCACTATGGAGAGGAAGTGTCGCGAGCAATATTAGAGTCAGGACTTGCATGGGTAGCTGTTGAAGATGTCAGTAGATCCATTGGTACATCATGAACCTCGGGATGGTAGCAGGAGGGATTGCACAAATATGTGATTTGACAACAATCGATGTGGTTTGTCCCTCACACTTAATGTTGGGATGATTGAGGTGAATCTTGGATCTAGCGGAAGATGAGGTGTGATGCATTGCATACAGTACATTGGCGTTAGCTTGGTGACCGTGACTAGATGTGTAGCTAGCCAGTTGGGCCCCTGTAGATGCCATACATCTAGTGCAGCCAAATGTGAATCTTCTACATCAGTTTCATGAGTCATCATACATCTAGATGAAGTTGGCAGAGACATCGACAATGAACAATTGATTCTAGTTGCGTGGATTCATGAAACTTCACAAAAGTGACAATCTTATGTGCATAAGGTCACGCTGTAGTAGAGTGAGGTTTTTCTTTAGAGCCACAAATTCCTATTTTCAGCTGTGGCAATGGCAGTGATGAAGGGTTTGACACAAGCATGACAATGATGATAGAGGTGAGATGATCAATAGATGAGGGATAACTTCTCCCCTAAAGAGAATCTTTTTGGAAAATTTAAACACTGAATGGGTGGCTCTCATACCATGAAGAAATTAGGAAAAGCAGAATATTATATTACATATAATGATGGGTTTAACCATTACATGGTTCGATATATAGGACCTTAGCCTACTCTAAACCTAATGCAAAATTAAACCTGTTACACCAATAAACCTATTAATACTAATATCTCTAACATATACATACTCTCTTTAGTAAATAAGTAAATATCCTAATAGAAGCCAATCTAATTTAGGTGGAGTGATTTTCTCTTTGTCAGGGCTGTTTCTACAGTTTTCTAGTAGTATCTTACATCATAATTATATTCAGTCTAGAATGCGTCTTTGATGCTTCAGCCTTCATCAACGTTTTACCATTTAAATACTGTATTACTGAAAACTTCAAATTTCTTTTTCCTGAACAGGAAAAGTTGGGCCAGGCAGGTTCAAATGAAGGTGGAGAAATAGATGAGGTTTGAAACTCCATGTACCTCATTATTGATTTGATTACCTTTCTACTTTTGATTCTTCTCTCTTTAATTTTTTGTTTGTTCAATCAAATTTATTTTAATTTCTAACTTAGCTATGATATATCAAGGATAACTGCGAACAAAGTTCTCAGTCTTTTGTATGAAGGAACAACTCACATAGATTCATCATTCAAGTAACTAAATTTTCTGCTTTGGTCAATCTCAAGTTCTCAATTATTCTTCTTTATTAGAGAAGCATGCTATGTGCTTTGCAAAGAAAGGATTGGAAAGGAGATTTAACTAGGATAAACAATTTGAAGAAAAATATAAAGTTAACCAGTCAAAAGCAATGTGTTATTTTGTAATGTTTATGATTACTTTTTCACACAACATTATGGAGCAATTCCACAAGATTCAATAGGATCATTGCATATACTTTTTTCTAAAAGATCATCTCTTTTTCTCTCTAGGTGCAAGTATCTGTTTTTCAGACACACTCAAGCTGCATTTTGTTTCCCTGCTAGACTTGTGCCTCTAAACAGTATACCTAGTAGTTCTCGGAGTTAAACAATGCTTCCTATTAAATCTTCATTTGGTTTTTCATTGAATTTTTTTTAAGAAATAGATGCTCTAATATCTTTACCTCCTGACCTGTATTAGATGGTGGTTCATATTGTGAAATTTTTTCTGTTGAATTGCTAGAATATTTTTTTCACAATGTTTAATCTCCTTCATTGTTCTATCTGCAGCCATGGATATCTCTAGAATATCATCCAATTGATAGCCACTTTACAGATAGATACCATCAGAAAATGAATGCGGAAGATCATCATCAAATTCCATTTATGATTAAACCGTGAGACCTCAAACTAGAGAACTACTAAACATAACTTTTTTGATGTTATTTCCCTGCTATTAGTTCTCAAAGGTTGCACCGTTTCATATATATGATTTAGATTCCTGATTTTATCATATTAAAATGATGCCTTAGATCTGATTATATCAACTCATTGTACCCTGGAACATCAACAGACGATAAGAGAACACAAGCTTTTTCTTTAAGGTAAGGGCTTCCAGCTGCAGTTTCATCTTATGATCTTCTTCTTGTGTCCTGCAGGTCTTACTTCATTGTACCCTCCGTGTCTTACTTTTTCTTTGAACCATATTTCATTTTGCGTGTGTATATCAGTTCGAATCATTCTATTAAACATATGGTTTTATTAAAGGACTGCAAGGACATAATTGATTTGATTTCATAGTTATTAAATGAAATTCACTCTTGAGTTTTTGATGATTTGACTGCAATAGTAATTTCAAAACCTATGCACATGGAACTCTCACTATCATAGATCAAACTAAGATTTGTCATGTTCCTTTGATTTCTGAGAAAATATTCTTAGATTAGGTTCTCTTCTTGTTCTCTTTTCCAAAACTCAAATCTATTATGAACATCTTATCTAACTGCTGCATTTGTTAAAACTAAACCTTTTTGGTAAAGCTCTGTGATGCTCATTAACTTCATATTTGCATCTTAAGCAAACAACTTACTCCAAGACAATGAAATTTTATTTGTACAATGAAGTGCTAGTAACTCTCCACACCATCAATGATATTCTAGGAGTTTTCTTCTACTATGAGCTGGTTTTTGCTGTATTTTTTTTCTTTTTTGTTTAAAAAAAAGATGAAGCTCATCAGGTGTATTCAACCTGATCTTTTGAAGTATGCTTAGATTTCTATTTTTTTTATTTAGTTATTTTTTGTGCTTTTGCTGCAAGTTCCTACTGACTTAGGAATTCCTTTTTGTTATATTCCATATCAATAATATGAGCTAGATTCTGATTTATTCTCTGCATTGCTTGAAAATCACCAAAACCTCATTTTATCTTGCCTTGTATTTTTTTTTAATTTCTTGTCAGCCATAGTCAGTTGAACTGGATCCTTGTTGGAAACATGATTCTTATTTTTTATTTTGCAACTGCAATAAATCTGCCTTTTCATGTGTCTGTAGGCACTTGCTCTCACTCCCCTTGGAAAAGCGGTTGAAGAAATGGTTTTCTGAGGTTTATCTCTTTTTGTGCTTAATTTTTTATCTGATCTGCATTCCTAAGAAGAAAGCAAACACTCTTTTATACTTTTAGGATTTTATTTGTATAAACACCTTGCATCCTGTCATATTCTTATTTGCTCATTTTATTTTTTCATAGGAGTTGAAGAATCGTTACTGTGATATTATTCCTTAGTTCTTTAAGAAAACTCGCTGGCATACTAATCTTTTAGTTTGTATGAAGGTTTAAATTCAAATTTTATGTAATTTAGTTGATTTCCTGAAACATAATTTGGGAATTGTTGAATGAGAAATGTTCATTATCATTTCATGATTCTATTTTAAATCATTTTCCCATAAACATGGAATCACAGAATCTGCCCGAGTCCCACGAAAATAGTAATTATTTGAAAATTGCCAAAAATTTAATCTTACCCACCTTGATGTGTCATTTGACTTTATATTTAGACATTATTTCCGTGTCATGCTTGTTAGTATTGACAGAAATTTACTATTGAATATTTTTTTCCATTTCGTTTGACGGAATTGAATTTAAAATTCATTTTTGGGCCACTTTACTGGTGCTGCAATTATCCGATATTCTGCCCAAATATTTGATCCGGTGTTTATTATCAGTCTCTGTGATTCCTACTTAGGTTAACTGTCATTTAGTTGCTGCAGGAAGGAATACCAGATTGACAAAGTGGCAAGAGAAAAAACTAGAATATATCTAAATCATTAGTGAAACTCAACTTTGGCTTGTTGAATTGGGGATGGGAATGTTGGTGAAATGGCAGCTGGAATCATTATTGAGGCAAGCTGGTAGTGGCTGAGGAAGAAGATGATAATGTGTGATAGGAAGTGAACTGCAATTGGAGAAAGCAAGGATTGAGATGGCTGGTGAAGAGGAACAGGAAGAAGATAAGAAGCTGAATAGTGAGATAGAGAAGACTGAGAAGAAGAGGCAGGCTGGGAGAATCTTGGAGCAGAGAAGTCATATGAGAAGTGAAATAGAAGAAAGAGGAATGTGATAGGTGCGGAAGAGGAAGCAGAGCAAAGGAAATGAGAATGTGAGAAGAAGAGGAAGAAAATAGAGGAGAAAGGGGTGAAGACCCTTTACTATATCAGGAGTTAAGAGACTTGGGACATGAGAGAAGTGAGGAGAGAGGAAAGTTGAAGAAAAGGGGAGAAATCAGGATGCTTTATTCTTACCATTAAACCTCCTCTTTCAGTTCAATAAATTCTTTGTATAGGTATCTGACAAGAAACCACCATAAATAAACACACCAAATAACTAAGACCTAATACCTACCTGTTGTATCAATTGTCACTGAATACCTATCACCATTGTGTATTACTTGATCCTCAGACTCCTGTCTCTACTTAACTGTCCTTGGTACTCTCATTGCCTGGTATATATTTCATTATTTGTCTTAATGTGATTCACTTGTTCATAAGACCAGCATCCTAGTGCATGAAGTTTTTGCCACTGCATTTATGAAGAGTCAATTACACTTACAGAGATCTATTTCATTTCATGATACAGTAGTTAGGACATAATAGAGAAGAGCACCATAGTTCATTGGTTTTATTAATTATCTGATAATACCTTCTGATGATTTATCATACTTTACCTCTGCGTGCAGGTTTGCCAGGTGAATAATTTTAATGCACTCTTGGATCTTGCTCCAGATTGTTCGAAAGAAGATGTTCTGAAAGTGCTGCCACATTATGCAGATTTGGTACAGGGATTGTGGGTTACAAAGAGCTCATTGTTACATGAAGGCCAAGCTGCTCTTTATAGAGATTATCTTCTTTATTTATTCAGTATGAATCCCATAATTCAAACAGACAGATTGAAGATGATAATGTCAAAGTACACTGCTCTGAAATCTATACTCATTCCATTGGCTGTTGAAAGGCGCATCCTCAAGCACTGGAAATTCATAAAGTCTACTGATTTTGTATTTATTAGAAACAATCCAAAAATTGTGGATGATCAGGAAAAGGCTTGGTTTGCATGCTGGAATAACATAAAAAAGTCTGTAGGAGAAAAGATGCATGTCCCTGTTCCAAGTGGTAAAAGAGTTAAAATAGCCGATGATGTACATGAAAGCAAAGATAAGGCATTGAACACAGCAGTGTCATCACTGTCAAGTGAAACACAGGAGCATCTTCCAAAGATTCTCCAGAAATTTTTCAAGGATAAAAATATTCGTAGGTAATGCATATAAGACTTATTTACTTGGGATGTTTCCTTGCTGGTATTCTAGTTTCAGTAGCTTGTCAGTTGCAAGATCTTTTTCAGCACCCAGTCCAGCATGGATGTGCATCTGAGTGCTTTACATTACATGTATATTGTAGTTGTTTGATTCAGTAATTGATTTGAATGTGTTTCACCTACAGTATAAACTCAATTGTCAATCGATTGAGGGACTTGGCAATCAAGAACTCTTCTCGTCCAAGAGACGACCCTAAAATTAGAGCGTTTATTAATGCTGTTGCCGACGGTGCATCTGCTCCTATATCTGAGCTCCAGTCCATTGTGTCTCAAATCGCTGTGGATGTACATGGCATATATGTTCTGAAATCTACAGGGAGTTCGGATCTCGATAGATTGAGGTTATACCCTTTTACGAGCTTTGTTATGTTATCTTTGTTTAAATTTTCTGAATCATGCTAATATTAGACACACTTGTGGCAGAGATGTTGTCATTGATCTTTTCAGGGGCAAAGAACCTAAGGCAAAGCTCAATAAGCAGGAGGTTCGCACAGCTGCTAAAACTCGTCTCCAGAAGGATATTAATGATTCTGACTATAATCAGGTAAGTGCAATAGTTTCAACATTTTTTTTTTCTGAGAAAAGGTATAGCTGAAATTCTTTTACTATTAATCAGTCTAAAGGCAACAACATGCACCCACACACACACACAAGTTTAGCCCTACCTTTTGGAAAATCATTGTTGAACAGGTTTCTGCACAACTATGTTTTGGGAAAACCATTTGTATGCCCTGCTGAATTTATTTATTTATTTTTTAAAGTTGAGGTCCTTGATACTGATGCATGGGAATTCTCTCATTGAATGTAAATCAAGGACCCTTGTTGGTAAATTCCCCCAGCTATCTATTCTGTATTTGTTAGACACTTGCTAATGAGGAACATTAACTCATCCAAGAATTAGTTGGTTCAATTTTTCAATAGTTTGTTCACTCTTTTGAATGTCAGCCTAATATGTGGCATTGTCAAGCACGCAAGCTGCTTCAAGGACCCTTCAATGCCTTGTCAGCTTATTTTCTTGTTTTTGATCTTCAACTATATGTAACAGGACATAGATAATATTTACACCTAAAGTCAACAAGAGTGGATGAGATATTTCAGTTAAAATGTGAGCTTATATGCTAACGAATTGTTCGTCAGAATGAAGAGTGTTGGGCACATGAATATTTTATTTCAATTTGCCTCTATCCAAGACACTATTATAAATCATTGAATCCACCAATGTATTTGTACACTGAGAAAATATATTTTGAGATTTAATTAAAATACGTAATAAAAAGGGCAGCTTGGTGCACGAAGCTCCTACCATACAGGATCCCGGGGAAGGATCCATTGTATGCAGTCTTACCCTGCTTTTTGCAAGAGGTTGTTTCCAGGATTCGAACCTGTGACCTCTTGATCACATAGCAACAACTTTACCATTGCGCCAAGACTCCCCTTCAATTAAAATACGTAATATATGATATAAATTTTCTTAAGATAAACATAATTTGAATGACATTATTATCCAATCATAGCAATAATATTTAAAAGGATGGTAGTACCCTTTCCAATTCTAGGTGTTTGTTCAATACTAATTCAAGCCTCCATTATGTTATCAAGGCATTTGGTTAGACTGATTTAAAGGTTATTATGTGGTAGTATCACTTCCCTACATATGACCATGGTTCTAAATTGGTGATCAACCTTGGTTTTTTTCTTATCTTTAGGTCTGATTTTTCATTGATTGATCTATTACATGATTATTCATGGATGTTACTTTGTTGACAGTTTTAAGTTTACCTTAAATAGATGGAAAAATAAGAGAAAATATGTTCAAATGGTATGAACATTTCCCAAAAGGACTAAAACTTTAGTAGTTAAACAAGGTGAATAAATTAGAGTGTGGGTTATAGGGAAACTGAAGAAACTATTAAATTTTGACCATTTAGATATTACTACCAACATAAACTTTATATATAAGTTAACTGGTGAACTAAGATCCATGTAGCGGATCCTCAAATAATTGATACTGATGATTCATTCTTGTTTTTAACTTGTTATAGTATGACTTCAAGAACCTAAAGCTTTAATATCATCTAGTTTGGAGTTCTACAAAATAAGCTAAACTTAATAATGCCTTCTGAAAGCAGCAAGAAGAAATTGGTGGCCTCAACTTAACCAGAGGATGCAATCGCAAACAAAACAGAATGATAGCTTGAAATCATGCTGGCTGCAAAGTTTTTGTCGACATAAAGGCTTTTTTGTTTTTCATGTAGAATTAGTTGGTTAGGTTTCAGGATATGCTGCTATTTTGTCTATTTTTGTTTTTCTATTCATCTAGATGAAGGTGGCCTAAAGACTGACAAACTGGCATGGATGCGTAACTTAAACTAACAACCTAACTGAATCTATAGAATGAATGATCATAAAATAGTGAAGTTAGTCACCGTCTCTGTTTTCCTTCTGATGTGGGTTTTGTAGAATTTATATCATATGTCATCTTGCATACTATCTTACCAAATTTTCTCAACACTGCAACTTCTGATGTTCCATTATTTACAGATAATGCGTGATTTGTGTGATTCTAGCAAAGGATCGTGGGCACTTAAAAGTGGAGACTAGTAATTGGCTCGGATGTGGATAAATTTGCAAACTGACTTTTTTTTTAAGTCTCAAATGTTAACTATATATCACTAGAGGTAACGCGCTATGTTGAACTTGATTTTCACTTTTTGAATATCCAACACAACTCTATCTGCCATTTATAAGCTTGTTCTAACTGATGTCCTTTCGTTTTATGTAGCCTAATAATATTGTATTTTTTTGTCCGTGAAATAACCAAACACAACACCTAACCATTTTGAAAAGCCACCGAACCATGTAATGTTGCTTGTTTCATTATCATGCTTTTTGGTTTTAACATCTTGCTCGTAAGATGGCTTTGCCCGACTCTTGAAATATGGCCTTTGTAACTTATTGCACACCATGCCATTTTCAGTTTGTCAATGTACCAACATGTTAATATTCTTCATGAAAGCCTACACGTTTGAACATTTATTCTCTCAGCGTGGCTAATTGTATCTATTGTTCTGTTCTTTCAGGTAACATTGTTCTTGTTTTCTATCGGCCAAGAGGACAACTACTACCATTATGAGTTTGAACAATTGAGGTTCAATATTTTCACTTCGCAGCACATCTCACCTTTTTCTGAGTTTTCCTATTGACTAGTGACTGGAAGCTTGATTGGCATTACGTACATTTTTAAATTTTTATTTAGTCCATCAAATTTTGGTTAATTGTGTTAGATTTAAGAAAAAAAATTCTATCAACGCATTAGTATACAGTATTTTTCCCTAATTAATTGTTCAAACTCTCGTGGACTGCTGAAAATTTAACGCTTGAATCTTGTTTTTTTTTGGGGGTTTTGAACAAATGCAATACATGGCAAGGTTATTGTTTTGTCTACAAAATAAAAAATTTAATATTTTTTATTTTCAAATATGATCATTAATTAATTATGGTCATTCTTCATATTCTATCCAGCTCCTCTACATTCCGATTTTCTTGATTAAGCAAGGCGGCATATCCCTTCTTATCGCTTATGTTATATCCCTTTCGTCCTGTCTCGCTTACAAGTATCAATTTTGTTAGACTCCAGCTTCGACAACTCAGCGTTAGAGGGAGACTTGTAAAGAAAATCAGTTTCTATTTTGGATCGAATTATTATTTTTTTATCAGTTTGATTTATTACCTAGTATTTAAAGAAAATCAATATTTTGGTAAATCAATATTTTTGTATCAGTTTGAAAATCAATATTTTCACTTTGTATTTCAGGTTTAAAGTTAAAAAAAAAACATCTTTACAAAGCTTACAACGAGATTTATTAACTAGCAAAAATGATGATAGGTTTGATTATTGATTTATGCCTCTCAACAATAATTATTTGATTCCTTATACGTAAACGCAATATTACATAGTCATGAATTCGAATACATCTTTCAGATCCAATCCATGAGAAAGATTCACGCAGGCAATCACATGTTTCGATCCAATCCATCTGAGAACCTCTTGTACTAAACAACTGCATTGAGATTGGGATCACACTCATCTCGGCGATAATGATCAATATCATACTTCTCAATATGAGTACACATGCGCAACGATGCCGAGCGGATCTAGCTACACCAGTATGCAAAATGTTCATCTTTGCGATGAGTGCTAACCAGACCGCCACACTTGAGACACACAAAACTGCTCCCGTCTGCGAACGCATCCAGCATAACCTGCTGCCTCCCGGACATAGCGAGGAAAGATCTCCCTTCAGAATCTAGCGGAATCGAAGGGCCAACATGAAGAGGCGCCAATGGGGGATTGTTGGACGACCTCACCGGTCCTTGTGCTTCTGCAATAGCACATTCTGCAAACAATGAGGCCAACTCGTCTGCTGCAGCATCCGTTTGCAATCGATTTCGGTATAGCTCACGTGCCCGATGCAGAATTTCAAACACTGCTTGTTCTCCACCACCTGATCTGATTGCTGCAAGTACCTACATGTTAGGGGCGTTAGAAGAGCATCAAAGGATCGATTTCACACAACTGCAGTCAAAGTAGATGCTTCATCAAATGATATGCAAATCATTAAGAAAGAAATTAATTGTTCTTTTGTTAGCTTCTACAAACCTTTTAAAGATATTGAATTAAGCGCCGACAATTTACCAACTGCATCTAAATTTAAGAGATCATTTCCAATCCAATTTAATTAAATGGATACCAATAAAGCAGTTCAAGCATGCTACTTGTTTCAACTGTGATAGAGAGACTACAAATTCCTAAGACAACAAACTAAGACTCTCAAATGCTACAAGCTGTTTGTTACCAGCCTCATCTTGCAGTCACTGCTAATTGTTTCTAAAGCAGTAGTTTGCTCTCAAAGGGAAGAGATCTGTAAGTAGCTCGGGTTGATTTTGATACGGTCAACCAAGTCAAGTTAGGTCTTGTTATGATTTTATGTCTTGTATCTAAATACGCAGAACCTTAGGATGAAGTCGAGCGGAAAATAGTAGTTAGCAAGAAGGATGGCACAGGGAGCGAGTCAACGAACTCAATGCATCTGAGAGACGAGGTACTATGAAAGAGTACATCGGTGGACAAGAAAAACATGCACGCCATTTGAGGGACGAATTATTTTTAAAATGCACACAACAGTTAATATCTTTTTTAAAAAAATGCCCCCCTAAGATATCATTGATGTTAAAACTAGTCCCAAGGTTTACATTTAGATGTAAAAATACCTTATAAGAGTAAAATCCTTATTTCACCCTTCTAGATTACCACCTAAATAATTCTTTTGTAGAGAGAGAGAGAGAGAGAGAGAGCATCATAGAAACAAAATGGAAACCTCAGATGGCATTTTGAAAAAGCAATTTAACTGTTAGGAGCATTTTGAAAGTTACTCCAAAAAACCTATCTACTCTTGCTTGCATCGCATCATTTCCATACCTCCACACCTTTCTGAATGGGCGCCATAAAGCACTTATCAGGGTTAGAAAGAATCATCCCTTGATCCCATAAGGAGAAAACTGTCATCTTCACCATATGATTAAAACAAAATTAATTTAGCAATATGTAACCTTGGAATCAGACTAGACATCAATGGCTCATGATGAAA